>VMDO01028495.1:0-23851 GCA_007922755.1 Pedetes capensis
ATACCATGGACTGCCAAAAGAACCAACAGATCTGTCCTAGAAGAGGTACAACCAGAGTGCTCCTTGGAAGCAAAAATGGCCAAACTGCGTCTTACATATTTCAGACATGTAGTCAGGAGAGAACAATCCCTGGAGAAGGACATCATGTTTGGAAGAGTGGCAGGTCAACGCAAAAGAGGAAAACCCTCCACCAGATGGAGTGACAGAGTGTGTGCAACAATGGGCTTAAACATAAATAAGATCATTTGCCTGGCACAGAATCGGCAAGTGTTTAGATCTGCTGTACATAGGGTCGCTATGAGTCGGACTCGACTCGATGGCACCTAACAACAACTAACAACAATTTTAGATAGCATAGTCTAAGGTGATGGTATTTAAGTCCAGGCTGACATGGTGAGAGAAACTCAGCAGAGAGTATTCTAGGTGAAACAGTGGGAAAAAAGCAGTTTGAAGAAACGTAAAAGGAGCCCACTGAAGAGCTGTGAGCCAGTACACAGGGAGCAAGCAAAAGAAGCTGGAAAGACAGAGGATCATGATAAGAAACTGCTAAATGCAATGAGAAGTCACATGTACATCTTGGCATTATACCGAAAAATAGATTTTATGGAGGTAAGAGGAGAAAAGGGGAGAGCAGTTAGGAGAGATCTACACTGGAAAGAACGGACCACAGCACAGACCAGCTCTGCAGCTATGGAGATGCAGAAGAGGAGATCAATTCCAGACTAGTTTTAAAAAGAATATCAACAGCACTTGTTGGCAGAGAGGAATCAGGGTTTCTCACAACACAATGAGGAAGATCGTTGTAGAAAGCTAGTTGAGGGTAAGAAAGAAACCGAGTTCCACTATGCACATGTTAAGTTTGACATGTTAAAATAGAGAGGGCAAGGAGACTACTGGGTATATTAGCCTGGGAACTCCAAAGACTGGATTGGAAAGAAATTTAAAAGTCATCAGGACATACAGATATGGATTCTATGCTAAATTATGGATGAGTACCACAGGCAGAAAGAAAACAAAGAAGCTTACAGTTCCATAACCTGAGATTTGGATAGAATAGGAGCCCTTGAAAACTAATCAGCAAACTAACTATGAAGCAGCAGACAGTGAAAAATAAGGAGGACTAAAAATATATCACAAAAAAGGAAAGTCTTTCAAGGAGGAATGATCCACACAGCCAAATGCTGAGGAAAGGTCAAGTAAGATGCAGACAGAAGTTTCCAGTGAATTTGGCAACAATGAAAACATTGGGCCTCCCTGACAAAATTAATGTTGGCAGAGTAAACTAATTTTGGGATAAAAGTCGAGGGCTTCTGTGTACACTACACACAGAGAAAAGAAGCAACAGCAAGATACGCAGAACATTCTTCCCTGTAACCTGCACCAGGAGCGCTCTTGAGGTCTTCTCTTCTGGCTCGTAGGGTTAAGGAGAGTTATGTTGCTTGAAACAAAACAGAAATGTTGGCACACTGGTAATGACTATACATGCAAGAAGAGATCAGCCTAAAATTAAGGGTTGAGGGAGGAGCAAAAAACAAATCTGTCTTGTATTTGGTAAACATACACCTTTGTGGACACCCACAGGAAGCAACTGCTACAACACACTAAAAAAAGTAAAAACAAAATGAATAAATAAATAATCAAGAACAAAGAACCACCACATGTAATTTTAAAAACCATGCCTGCATACTTATAAAAATATAAGAACTGCAGTCCATGAGAAAATTTCCAAATTGCTTTTGAAAAGGTATTTCTGATTTATAATTTGCTTTCCATATGATCAATTCTAGTAACGATTTCTGAACAGCTGAGCTGACTGGCTTTGTTCTAAGAGCCAAAAATATTTGGGAGAAAAGAAAAAAAGTCTGATAGGAGAAATACTAAGACCGGGATTAGGTAGAGTTAAAGGAAAAATTAAAGTGGGAATCTAAGTCAACCTGCAATCTGGAGACAATCAGACCCATACTAACCCAGAGACCATCAGCATTCTTAGCTGCTTGCAAACTTGTTATTCTATATCAATAGAAGAAATCTCAACAAATAAATCATCAAAGTAAAGGCAAGTGCTAGGGAGCTAGAGCTAATGAGGATTCTTAGAATAAACACAGGTTATGGCTGATGCCTTATGCAGAAGGTCACCATCCTTTCCTATTTATCCAAGACAGTCCTGATTTATGCCTGATACCCTGAAGTAATTATTACTAACACTACCTTTTCTTCATAAAAGTGTCCCACTTTCATTGATAAATTACATTGTCATATTACTTGTATATCACACATTTCTAGCATTGAAAAAATATATGAAGTTAATTACTAAATGCTAGGCAAATATAATCTTATAAACTATGGGGTTGTAATCTACTTTTTTACTTGAACCATAATTATCCAAAAATGAAACATAATATAAAATAAGATTAGAAAATAAGTACAGATGATGACACAGAAAACCTGGACAGGCTAAAAACAAGTCAGGAGATTAAATCAGTTTTTTCTTTTTCTTTTTTCTAGTACTCAGTTGTTGAACTCCAGGGTTTTGCACATGTTAGGTAAGTGCCCTACCACTGAGTTGCACCCTTAACCCTTGTTTAATTTTTTTATTTTTAGACAGGGTCTCACTAAGTTGCACAAGCTGCCTCTGGCCTTAAACTCTTGATCTTCCTGCCTCAGCTTCTGGAGTCACTGGGATCACAGGCACATACCACAGTACCTAGCTTGAATCAGTTCTTAAAAGTCTCAAAGAAAGCCCAGTACTGGATGATTTCACTGCTGAATTTTATCAAACCTTTAAAAGAGATCTAATACCAGCCAGGTGCAGTGGCACACACCTGTAATCCCCAGCTACTCTGGAGGCTAAGGCAAAAGGATCACAAGTTTGAGGTCAGCCTGGGTAACTCAGCAAGACTGTCTCAGGCAAGCAAACAAAAACAATAAAATAAGGATGTAGCTCAGTGGCAGCACACTTGCCTAATGTATGCAAGGTCCTGGGCTTAATTCCCAGCACTACATATTAATAATATAAAGGCGGGGGTAGGGGAAAGAGGAGGAGGAGGAGGAGGAACAGAAGAAGAAAAAGAAGTCATAGACAAAGAAGAAAAACTAATGCCATTTCTTCTCAAACTATTCTGAAGAATTAAAAAAGAGAAAATCCTTCCAACATCATTCTACCAAAGCCAGCAATACCCTGATACCAAACCAGAAAAGGACACAACAAAAGAAGAAATCTACAAACAGCCTATCAAAAAAGTTATACACCATGATCAAGTGAGATTTATCCCAGAGACGCCAGGATGGTTTAGTATACGCAAATCAATAAATTTAATACATCATGTCAGCAGAATGAAGGACAAAAACTCTATGCTTATCTCAATAAACCAAGAAAAACCATTTGATAACTATTATCATCCTGTCATGATTAAAAAAAACTTCAAAAAAATTTGGAAAAGAAGGAACGTATCTCAGCAAAATAAAGACTATATATGACAAACCACAGCCAATATCATTCTTGGTGAAGAAGAACAGAAATACTTTCCTCTAAGATGAGAAACAAGATAAAGATGTCCACTTTCACTATTTTTATTCAATACCATATTAGAAGTTTTAGCCAGAAGGATAAGACTATAATAAATAAGCAAATAAAAAATTTGACTACCTGGGAATAAATTTAACCAAGGAAGTGAGTGATCTCTACAATGTCATTTGCAAAACACTGATGCAAGAATTCACAGGAGACACACACAAAAAAGGGAAGAAACACCATGTTCATGGATTACAAGAATACATACCATTAAAATATCCAAACTACTTAAAATGATCTACAGATTCAATGTAATTTGTATCAAAATACCAATGACATTCATCACAGAAATAAAAAGCACACTCCTAAAATTTCTGTGGAGCCACAAAACACTCCACATAGCCAAAGCAATCCTGAGCAAAAAGAAGAGAGCTGGAGGCATTACAATACCTGCCTTCAAACCATACCATACAGCCATAGTAACCAAAATATCATGATACTGGCATAAAAACGGATACATAGACCATTATAACACAACAGAAAACTCAGAAATAAATTCATGTATTTACAGTCAACTGATTTTTGACAAATGCAGCAAGGAGATACACTGGCGTAAGGAAAGTCTCTTCAATAAGTGGTGCTTGGAAAATTGGATATCTACATGCAGAAGAATGAAACTAAACCCCTATCTCTCACTACATTCAAAAGTCAATGCAAAATAGATTAAGGACTTAAATGTAACACCCAAAACTATGAATCTACTTGAAGAAAATAGGGGACATGCTTTGCAATGTTGATTTGGACAAAGATTTTTTTTTTTATGTGATCCCAAAAGCACAGGCAACAAAAGGAAAAAAACTAACAAATGGGATCACATCAAATTAAAAAGCTTTTGCCAGCAAAGAAAATAGTAGAGTGAAGAAATAACTTACAGAATAGGAGAAAATATCTGCAAACTATTGATCCAAGAGGGGATTAATATCCAGAATATATAAGGAATTCAAACAACAGAAAAAAATCTAATTTTAAAAATGGGCAAATAGTCTGAATAGACACCCTTCTAAAAATGTTATATAAATGATCAACAAACATGAAAAATGCTCAATGTCACTAATCATCAGGGAAATGCAAATCAACACTACAATGAGATATCCTCTCACCCTGGTTAGAATGGCTATTATCATAAAGACAAAAACACAACAAATGCTGGCAAAGATGAGGAGAAAGGGGAATTCTCATACTCTGCTGGCAGAAATGTAAATTAGTACAACCATTTATAAAAAACAGTAGAAATGTTCATCAGAAAACTAGAAACAGAACTACCATATAATCCAGCAATCCCACTGTTGAGTACATATTCAAAGGAATTGTAATCCGTACGTCAGAGACATCTGCATACCCATGTTTACTGCAATACTCTTAACAATAGCCAACATGGAATTAACCTGTTTCCACTGATGGATGAATGGATAAAGAAAATGTACATATACACAACGGAATGTTATTCAGCCATAAAAATGAATGAAATTCTATCATTTGAAGCAACCTAGATGCAACTACACCTACAGCCCTATGACTATAGTGTCCGATCTCGTCAGATATTGGAAGCTAAGCAGGGTTGGGTCTGGTTAGTACTTGGATGGGAGATTGCCTGGGAATACCAGGTACTATAGGCTTGGGAGAAGGACCCGGCAACCCACTCCCAAATATCAGCCATTGAAAACCCTATGAATAGTGGAGAAGCACTAACAAAACTGTTTCACCTGCTGTACGTAGGGTCGCTATGAGTCAGATACCGACTCAATGGCACCTAACAACAACAACAAGATGCAACTACAGGACATTATGTTAGAAGAAATAAATCAGGCACGGATAGACAAATATCGTATCTTCTCACTTATATGTGGAAGCTAAAAAGTTGGTATCTCAGAAACAGAAAATAGAATAGTAGATACCAGAGCCTAGGAAAGGTGGGCAGACATGGAGAGAGGATAGTACTAGTTAACTGGTACTATGGTATGGCTGAATAAGAATGACTTCTAATGTTCTACAGCACAGTAGGATAACTATGGTTGACCACAACTAATTGAATATTTCAACATAGATAGAAGAGAGGATTTTGAATGTTCTCAACACAAAGAAATGATAAATATCTCAGGTGAGAGATATGCTAATTACCCTGATCTGATCTTTACACATTTTACATATGTATTAAAGTGTCACATGGGCTGAGCATGGTGACACATGTCTGCAATCCCAGCACCCTGGTGGCTATGGTAGGAGGATTATGCATTCAGGGCCAGCCTCAGCTGCATAGTGAGACCCTGACTCAAGAAAAATAAGTAAGCAAGTAAATAAGTAAATAAATATAGTCACATGACATTTAATAAACATGAACAAATATTATATGTCAACTTAAACTAAAAAAGTTTTAGAGATAAAAAACTAATAAAATTGTAACAGTTTAAAATAAGTTTTAACTTAAAAAAATTAAGAAAAAATAAGTAGAGGTATCATAGCTGAATATAAATAAACATCTAAAATTGAGTTCCGAACAAATTCATATTTGGTGCTTTCAAATATTTAACAAACATTTTTGTACTTTTTATTCAGTTTTATACTGATAAAGGCAAGAACATCAAATTAATAGACTGACATTTATTTAAATCTCCCAGATTGCTCTACAGTAATCTTAGGTATTTCAAGGGACTTGCAGGTAGCCAAGAATCCATAATTTATTTTTCTCAAGACCAGTATCCTAGATTATGTACAGTCAGTGGTGACTTTGGGTAAGGGACAGAGAACTGGTTTGTATTTCATGTACTATTTTGTAAGCTAATAAATTTCAGCCTGAAAGTTCTTTAGACCTATTGACTTTATGATTAGAATAGTTATCTAGGAGACATCATGTTATCTCACACCAATGTGAACAAATATGTAAAAGGCTATGTATTGTGGCTAGTATAAAATAAATAACATTCTTGTAAAGGTTACCTAAACTATTTCAAGTAGCTAATCAATAACTTGTTTTATGTTTTAGTAATATGCTATCTCAATTCCTATAAATCCAAAGACTACTTTTTCAAATAGATCTCATTTGGATAACACAACTCAAAATTACAGCACATGTAAGGCAAACCTGGAGAAATTATTTAGAAAAAGACACTATTAAGCTCCATTAATATTTAGGAACACCATTAAGGTGATCACCAATATCAATATTTCAGAAATATGGCAGATTTTGGCATGTAGAAAAGGCAGAAAATGTTATGTAATGTTTTCCAATATCATGGCATCCATCACATGCTATGCTGCATTGCACTACTGCCATATAATTCTTTGGATCTTCCACTGTACCTAGCATTAAACTTTGTACAATAAAAACTTCCTGAAAAAATTAATAGTAGCATTTTTTTTTCAGGTAGGCTAAATGGAGACAGGTCTATAGCTATGGTCATAATATCACATGAGAGTATGCGTAGAAACAGTAAAAATCAGAAAGAATGATTCCTCCATGGGCCCTCAGCTTATAAAACCTCAGAGACTTAAGAGTAAATAAATCTTTAATAATTTTTAACCATTATATTGTGCAATGGTTGCCATATTATAACCGCCTTTTGTCTTATTTTATTTTATTATTTTTTTTGGCGGTACTGGGGGTTGAACCTAGAGCCTCACGCTTGCATGTTCTGTAAGTGCTGGGCCACTGAGCTGCACCCTCAGCCCATTTTTTCACTTTTGAGACAGGATCTCACTAAATTACACAGACAGCCTCTAGTCTCAAACTTGCAATCCTCCTGCCTCCGCCTCCCAAGTTGCCGGGATTACAGGCGTGTGCCACTGTACCCAGCCCCAATTTGTCTTATTACTCAAGGCCCTGGTTCCATTTGGCTCTAATACAAATTCAGAAAAATACAGGTAGATGTTTATGAAAAAATATAAAGCTCTAAAAATGTCCATTATAACCTTCTTCTAGTTAATAGAATATAGGAATTGCATCTTCACGTAAGTCTTTTGCTACTGATAAACAATATGGAAATTAATCAAGTCAGTGTTAAATTATAAGGAAGGAGTCCAGGAAAGATCACAAGCAAGTATAAGTTTACCTAATAACTACAAATAGGTTCAACAGTATCATTTCCCCATATCATATCTACCCACAGATGATACAGCAATATTAAATAAATGTACAAAAACATGATAGATAAAATAACTGAAATAACTTAAGATACTGTATGTAATTAAATATTTATATATATTAATGCACACACACTGAGATTTTATGGTCACATCTCAACAAGAATTCTAAAACTGGGAAAGGTTTCAAAGTAAATTTATTTTTAGAATTGATTTTAAAAATAAAGTTTATTAATTGCCTCATTAACCCATTTGTTCTACTTGTTAAAAGTTTATATGAACAATTCAGATGTAAAGTGATTCTTGATAGAATTCTATTTTACTTTCATTAAATCAATTCGACCACTATGCCATCCAACCTGTAACTGTTTTCCTCGAGGATACCATCTGAGGTGTCTTGGGCTTCTTTAGCAGAAAATCCTAAAAGATGCCTCCCTGGATTTACAGGGTTCACACTAGGTTTCATTCTCCTGGAATCCTGTTCCAGCAGGCTGAAAACAAAAAACACATGAAGCAATAGTTAAAATAAAAATGTCATACACATGTATGCTACATGAGGCTCTAAAGCAAGGTAGACCTCCTTTTGTTGGCCTGTACATACAGTGAAAATGCCAGGCACAGAAGCAAGCCATTTTACTGATGTGCTTAAATACTCTGGACCTGTCTTCCTGTACGTATCAAACACAATTCTGAAAATAATTCTCTAAGTATAAAAGTACTTACAAATGGTTTAAATAAAAACAGTGTTCTCTGTATGTTTTTAAAACTCTGTTATGTAAGTTTCTACAGCTTGGATCTTAAACATGCCCCAGACGCCCATGTGTTAAGGCTTGGTCCCAGTCCACTGGACTATCAAGAAGTGACGGAACTTTTGGAGGTGGGGCCTAGTGGAAAAAACTTGGGCCATTGAATCATGCCCTTGAAGGGGACCTAGTCCCTCCTCTTCCTCTCTCTTTCACTTCTACCCACTATGAGGTGAACAGGTCTCCTCTGCCACATGTTCCTGAGATGATGTACTGTACTGCCACAGGTCCAAAGCAACAGGGCCAAGCACCCATGGACTGAAATGTGTGAAATCATGAGCCAAAACATACCCTTCCTCTAAACTCAAATAATAACTGAAATGGGCTGGGGTTTAGCTCAGTTGGTAGAGTGCCACACTGCACTCTCCAAGACCCTTGCTTCGATCCCCAGCACTGCAAAAATGGGAGAAGGACCTGGCAATCCATTCCCAAAGCAATCCCAAAACAATCAGCCATTGAAAACCCTATGAGGGTGGCAATGAGTCGGACCCAACTCAACAGCCCCTAACAACAATAACTGAAATAAGACATCCTCCCAGATGCTGCAAACTGATGGCTTCTTTTCCTTCTCTCCCGTGCTCGCTCGCTCGCTCGCTCGCGCTCTCTCTCTCTCTCTCTCTCTCTCTCTCTCTCTCTCTCTCTCTCTCTCTCTCTCCCTGACCCTCCTTCTCCCCCCGCTGCTTCCCTCTTTCTTTCTTTCTTTGATTTTTTGGGGTTTTGCTTTTGTTTTTTGAGACAGGGCCTCACTATGTTGCCCAGTCTGACCTTGCACTCATGATCCTCCTGTCTCAGCCTCTCAAGTGCTGAGATTAAGGGCATGTGCCACCATGTCCAGCTAAAACTGATGTTTTTTGATGAGAATACCTCAAATGAAATAGAAATTATTCTGTTTCAACAGTCAAATTCATTGTTAGCCTGTTGCAATTGCAAGAGGCAGGCTATCAAATAAAGCTAACAAAAAATATTTTTAATTGTTTTTATTTTATTTATATGTAAAATTTTCCATTTACTTCTTTCTCCCACCTTCCTAATATTTTCATTCATCAATGTATATCTTCTTGATAGGCCTAAGCATTTTGGGAAAACAACCACAACTATATAAACCTAGTATATTATGCTGCAATAGTTATTTAACCCTTTAAATCATTAATCATGTGCTTAGAAACTTGGCTTACAGATAACATTTTTGTTTGTATGCTTTATTTTACAAAATCACATATAATTTACACTAGTCATAATCTTGACATTCAACACAAAGGGAATCTCCCTGGGGAAGCATAAAAGATTCTACTTAGAGTGATGAAGTGGAAGAGGAAAGTAAGGCTGATGGGAAAGGGCAGTTAAGGGCTCTGGGGTTCTGAAAGTAAAAGAGTTCTTTGGGATACAGAACTTCACCTCTACATTTGAGAAAGCAGATACATTTCTCTAGAATCTTTTTCTGATCTTGTATTACATTTCTCATTCTCCACCATTCTTTATCACTAGAAATCATTGCTGTGCAGTGATTTTCACACAGTATGCTGCGGCACTTTGGCATACTGTGAAGTCTTGATAGGTGTACTATCAAATTATTGTCATTGTATAAAATTTAATTTTGTTACAACTGAAGCTACATTTTTATCACAATCATATATTTCAGGTCAGGTGTCGTGGTGCTCACCTGTAATCCCAGGGACCCAGTAGGCTAACACAGGAAGATCACAAGTTGAGGCTAGGGGCAGCTTGCACAATTTAGGAAGACCACATCTCAAAGAAAAAATTTTAAAAGGGCTGTGGGATGCAGCTCCGTGGTAGAGCACTTGTCCAGCTCCAGCATGCTTGAGGACCTGGGTTCAACCCCCAAGTAGTGAAAAAAACCTACACTGTTTAATGTTTACTTAAATAGTCATGCAATGATATAAGCCTTGCTACCAATGAGGTAAGGGACCTAGTGGTGTATCTAATTAAACTTAGGAAAATTGTGTTGTTGTTGTCAGGTGCCGTCGAGTGAGGTCAACTCATAGTGACCCTATGTACAATAGAAGAAACAGTCCCTAACACTGTGCCATGCCCGGCACTATGTCAGTGCTTCTCTCCTATTCACAGGGTTTTCAATGGCTGATTGTTTTTTGGGAGTGGGATGCCAGGTCCTTCCCCCATTTTTGTGGTGCTGGGGATCGAGCCCAGGGCCTTAGAGCATCAGAGCATGCAGAGCCACACTCTACCAACTAAGCTAAACCCCAGCCCCTAGGAAAACTTAGACCAGTGGATATTTAAGAAAACATGAGAGAATGATTTTGGAGGGAAACCACATGAAGGCTAGGATAAGTATGGAATTTTTTTTTTTTTTTTGAGATTTGCTTTTTTAAATAAAAAGTTTACTTTCATATATTATGTCAAAATTCTACTTATGAAAATATGTTGTGAACAAAATCAAAATTAAAAAATTCTCTTAAGGTAATAGACTCTCAGCTCATTTAACCCTTACCAACCCATATCCTAACATTCCTGTTGGTAGACGCACTCCTTGATCTCTCCAACGACTAGGAGATCTACCACCCTATTCATTAAAAGATTTTCCCTGACAGGTACGGTGGGTACATGCCTATAATCCCAGAAACTCAGGAGGCAGAGGCAGGAGGATTGAAAGTTCAAGGCTACAGGCAGCCTGTATAAATTAACAACTCCCCACCACAAAAAAAATAAAACAAAATAAATAAATAAATAAATAAGTGTGTGTGTGTGTGTGTGTGTGTGTGTGTGTGTGTGTGTAACAAAAATAACCAAAAAAGAAAAAAGAAAAAGAAAATTAGAAAAGAATTAAAAGGATGTTTCCCCTTGTCTTAAACAGAAATGTGCTTCCTTGTGACTTCCACCTCGATACTAGCTCTGGATGCAGTGACTGCTCAGAATGAGTCTACACAAGGCTTCTTCCAGTTCATCCAAACTCAGCCAGCCTTCTTCCAAGTTCAAAGACGTCCCCCTGAGCCCAGGCCTTCTTTTTCAAATCCATTGTTTCTTGGTTCTTTCACAAGTCCCTCTTTGCAGTAGGCTTAGGTCCCTTCAGCACTTTTGGCCACACTCCTATTAGTAAGCTTCTCAGAGGCTGTGTCAGGAAATGGCAATAGTACTTCTCAAGGGACAGGACTGTTACAGGGCGGAGCAGGGTAGTTCCTTTTTTCTCGATAATTTTCTTCTACTAATGCAGTCTGCATCATGAATGCTTTTTTTTTTTTTTTTGGCAACTACATCACACTTGAATTATATTGAACCTGGATTGAATAAATCTCAAATCTTTTTTTATAAGCTGATTTTGAACCATTCCCTTCCTTCCACCTCCTCTCTCATCTTCAATTCTGAATTTATATATTTGAGCTTTTGGATTCAGCTGAAAAATTTACACATATTCCTTTTAAAATAGCATCTTGCATGTAATAAACCAGTGTCAGGATCCTAATTAGCAAGAGAAATTCTTTTAAGCAACAGTCAGCATGCCATCAACATCTTCAAGTAAGCTGCCTTTAAAACAGAGAGCTCCTTCCAACGTTGTAAAAATATAGGTTTAACCACTTATGAACTGTAATACCTCATTCAAAATTTCCCAGCTTGACCATAAAGACATTACAAAATGTTAATGCTCTTCTAATATGCTACCATATATTTAAAGCGTAGCTACCACTTTTGAGTACTTACCATGTACTAAGGAATGAAGGCTGAAAGCAAGAAGCTCACAGAGTTTAATATTTGCCCTAGGTTATGCTCTGTAGCCAATGAATTCAAGACTGGGATTCAAGATTGGAACTTCATTACTGCACTGTGTTGTTAATCACATTTCCCAAAATGACTGATTAATCTGTTTATTTAACAAACATGTACTAAATACCTAGTATGTTCCAAGAACTATATTTGGTGCTAAAGCCTCAAAGACAGAAGAAAGACCAAAAAAAAAAAAAAAAAAAAAAAAAAAAAAAAAAAAAAAAAAAAAAAAAAAAAAAAAAAAAAAAAAAAAAAAAAAAAAAAAAAAAAAAAAAAAAAAAAAAAAAAAAAAAAAAAAAGAAAAAAAAAAAAAAAAAAAAAAAAAAAAAAAAAAAAAAAAAAAAAAAAAAAAAAAAAAAAAGGTTAATGTGTGTGTCTATATAGATAAAAGATAGCTGAGTGATTAATGCCATAAAACACATGTAGAATGCTTATGGAAGAATAGGCGAGGACACTAGATCTCTATAGGGAGGATCATAGGATAACCCTAAATGACAGTCAGTAAATGAGTAAGAGAAGAGGATGAGAGTGAGGGAAAGCATCTCATGCAAACAAAACAGTTACATAAAAAAGTACATTGGCAGACCGGGTATGGTGGTACACAGCAGTAATCCCAGCACATGGGAGGCTGAGGCAAGAGAACTGCAAGTTTGAGGCCAGCCTGGGCTATATAAGACACTGTTTCAAAAAGGCAAAAAATGAAAACAAATAAACAGAAAAGCATACAGGCATAAGAGAGTATGTTTTATGTAAGGAACTATAGGTAAAGCAGGAGAAGGGCATGTCAATGGACAGAGGCACACAAGGAAATCCCCTCAGATAGAGGAGAGAAAAAGAGGTGTCAATAATGCTACGGGTGACTTTACTTGTCATGCTATCAATAAGCCTAATCGTCTATTCAATAAAAGAAACAAAACCAGTATGCTTTGTTCTTGTTTGAATTTTGGCTCCCTATGATCATATTCCTCTCTATAACAGAATCTTCCCTATGATTAATATCAAATTCCCTGGTCAATTGGGGTAATTTTCTTTCTTTCTTTCAAAAAGTGGCCTTACATTTGTTTTCTGTTCATCTAGACTGCTTGATGATTACCACAGCCAGAAAAGTGGATTACAAGACCTCCTCCCCTGCTTTCCTATTTTTTGACTAAAGATCTTGAGCCCACAGGAAATCTCCTTGGACAACTCTCATGGTTTTTTTATTTTCTTTTTTCAACTGCTAATTTGGTATGTTTGTTGATTTTCTTGGAGCTGAGATTTAGCTCAGTTGGTAGAGTGCTTGCTCTGTGCACTCTGAAGTCCTGTGTTCAATTCCCAGCACCACAAAAACAGAAGGCCCTGGCAGCCCACTCCCAAAACAATCCACAAACAATCAGCCATCGAAAACTTTATGAACAGCAGAGAAGCACTGACATAATGCCGGCCATGGCACAGTGTCAGGGAATATTTCGTTCTGTTATACATAAGGTTGCTGTGAGTTGGACCTAACTCTATGGCACCTACCACCAACAATGACTGATTTTCTTATGTTATACCACCTTCATAGCTCCTCCCAGCTGTTGAGTCGCCTCTCGCAAACCCCACTGTGATTCCTCTGGCCCAGTTTCTGCTAAGTTCCTCCACTTGAACTTCTCTGTGCGTTTGTCCCTGAACGTGCCACATGCCAGGTGCTTACAGACGTCCAATGAGTGCTCCACATTACTAGGGACAAGTGTCATGATGTTTGTAACATATACCTCTCTTTGGCCTCTACTCACTACTGACCTTTGCTTCACCCTTGGTCAAGGTCCACATGGTACCTCTCTTAACCACTTTGTGTTCCAGACAGGCCCTGGCTTTTCTCCCCCAGACTTCCTAAGGGAGATGAGAGGATTGTGTTATGCAAGTTCTAGTGGCATAGACATTTATTAGTAGCCTGGCACTAGTACACACACCCGTAGTCCCAGTAACTCAGGAGGCTGAGGCAGGAGGATCCCAAGTACCAGGCCAGGGACAGCCTATGCAACTTAACAAGACTCTGCCTCAAAATTTTGAAAAGGTGGCTGGGGAGTATGGGTGACTGGGAGAGCACTTGCCTAGCATGTACAAGGCCCTGGATTCAATTCCTCAGGACTACAATATGCACTCACACACACACACACACGTATATATGTACATACATATATTGCATATATTGCAATATATAATGTATACTAAATTTTCTGTGTATATGCAGTATTTCAGCAAGTATGGTTTTTGACTTTTTTAAGAAGTTATATGACATTGGAAGTTGGTAGAATCTAGCACCAACCTAATGTTATCTTTTGGGGGCAGTTTGCCTAACTTCTCATGGTTTTAATTGCCAAGTCAAGGTGGCTGCCATGGCTTCTAGGAATAGCCTGATGGACTTGTTAGCTCCTCTATATCAGAACGTACCTTGCTCTGGTATGCTGGCTCTCAAAGTGTAGTGCCGGCCCCAGTAACCTTAACATCACTTGACAGAAATGGAAATTCCTGGACCTCATTACAGAGCTAGTGAACAAGAAATTCTGGGGGTGACTGCCTAACAATCTGTGTTTTAACAAGCTGTTGAGGTGATTTTGCCAAGGACTGAGAGCCACTATTCCCACTTTTTACGAATATTTCCACCTCGATTCCCTAAAAGATTCACTTTTTCACAATGGCTCTGAGAGAAGCAGACAGTTTGGGGAGGGGGATTGGAGAAATTAAACAGGAGAGACACAGAATGGTATAAGTGAAGCTGGCAGTTTTTATGGCTTATGGATGATTTTTTTTTTTTTTTTTTTTTTTTTTTAGTACTTAGGGATTGAACCTAGGGCCTCACACCTACATTTTGTAAGTGCTCTACCACTGGGCTGTACTCCCAGCCCATTCTTTATGTTTTCTTTATTTTTCTTTTGAGTCAGGGTTGCACTAAGTTATGCAGACTGCCTCTGGCTTCAAACTCACAATCCTCCTGCCTTAGCCTCCTGAGTCACATTTGCCCTGAATCAGCCATGGGGTAAAAATTAGGATCTAAATAGTCTAAATCTCAATTATTTATTTATTTATTTATTTATTTATTTTTGTGGTACTGGGGGTTGAATTCAGGGCATCGTGCTTGTAGGATTTGCAAGTGCTGTACAACCGAGCTGCACCCCCAGCCCATTTTTTTTTTTTTTTTTTTTTTACATTTTGAGACAGGGTGTCATGAAATTACGCAGACTGCCTCTGGTCTCGAACTTGCGATCCTCCTGCCTCTACCTTCTGAGCTGCTGGGATTACAGGCATGCACCCAGCTCTCTCAATTTTACTACTTGCTGATTGGCCCAGAATATATTTTGGAAAGGTAATAAGCATGTTAGAAAATTTTAAGAATCTCCTAAAATGTTTCACTTGTCTGTTTTTCATTGTTATTGTTGTTTAGTCTCCATTCCCTATAGATTTAAGTCTTAAATGCAATTTCTGGAGGCAGGTGTGGTGGTGCACACCTGTAGTCTCAGCACTTTGGAATCTGAGACAAAAGTATCAATGCGAGTTTGAGGCCAGCCTAGTCTACCTAGGGAGTTCCTGGACTATGCAGCAAGACCCTGTCTCAAAAAATAAAACAACAACAAAATAAAGTTTCTCTGAAGCTTAAATATAGAAAAACTGTCCAACTTAGCTTACATTTAAAATAAAACTTTATAAAGAACTCTGTGAAACGACCTACAGAAAATAAGCTTAACCATGTGAATAACCACAGATTTATATCTTCCTTATTTTTATTAACATTTGAAAGACTTGTTAGAACTTCATTTCACTGCCAAAATCCAAGAGTGTTTAAGTAATTGTGGCACTACAAATATTAAGAGAGGAATTTGATGGCGCTTGTAATGGCCAAACACAGGAAAGGGCATGAGAAAAGTATCATTGATGTGATCTTTTAGATTCTCGGCCTGTTTTTGTCTATCACACAACTGTCGCTTTTTGTTAATTTTGGGAAAATTTAATTTCTAAGAACACAAAGAAATGACATAGTCAGAGTGAGGGTTAGTGTAACGACTGTGACTTTCTAATTCATAATATTAACAAAACAATCTAACTAAACCTTTTCTAATTAACCTAAATCTATTCAGTATTTTAAAATAAATTAATATTAGGCAAGTTAGCCAGGTGCAGTGGGGCATGTCTGTTATCCCAATGACTCGGGAAACTGAGGCAGTAGGATTGTAAGTTTGAGACCCGAGGCAGCCTGCTCAATTCAGCAAGACCCTGTCTCAAAATAAAAAAATTAAAAATGGGCTGGGGGTGCATCCCAGTTGACAGAGCACTTGTGAAGTATGTGCAAGTCCCTGGGTTCAATCTCCAAGTACCACTCCCTCCCCCCACAAAAAAAGAAAACAAGAATAAAAAAGAAAAAGAAAATAGAAGTCTCTGTGACATATGTCTCTATGATCAGAAATATGTTGCTCCATAAGCATCACAATAGTTTCAACCCACAAAATAATCATTACACCAAAAGCCTTGCTCATGTTATGGGCCAATGAGCCTGGGAAGCATGGATTAATAAAACACAAATGATTTCAATTTCCCCCAACATTTGGAAAGAGTATTATAAGACTTGTTACTTTACTTTTTCATTTATGAAATTCTAAAAGCCAACAACTGTTTTAGATTATTTATGAAGCCACTTAATCCTTAAAATATAATTTCAGATATCCAATCTTCATACCAAGGAGCCGAACATAAAATGGCACATCTCCAAGTCTACCCCTGGCAAATCTGCTTTCTTATGGTACAAGCAGGACAATTTTAAGTTTAACCCAGTTCAGCAGGTAGGAGCCATATTGTTGCTCATTGCCCCCCAAATACCATATGCTGTTTTTGCTAGGAAAACCACATGTAAAAAACTGAATTGCTTTAAGCTGAAAAGGGCATGGAGACCTTTAAGTTTTAATGTGGAAAAGTGGAAAGAGCATACAATTTGGAGGCAGAAGATCTGGATTCAAGATGTGACTCAGACTCTCTGTTTGAGTAGTCCTGGGAAACTTGGTTAACCTCTCGAAGTCTCCAAATCCTCCCATGCAAAATAGAAAAAATAAAAAATATTTCGTAAGATTTTCTGAGATTCAAATGAGTTGACAGATGTGAACACGTTTTATAAAGCCCAGTGAGGGCACAGGGCAGTTAGTGACACAGCTGTCTTCCTGCCTGCCCAGTTTCAACTGTTCACAACACAGGAAATGGAGTGATCCTTTTAAAATCCAGGTCAGATTATGATGTCAGCTCAAATCCTTCAGATGGTTTCCCATTTCTATCATCGTAAAAAAACCCAAACTTTTCAAATGACTGAGGACATGCTTCATTTGACCCCTCCCTGACATCTCCTATTACTTTCTACCTTGTTCACTTTAGTCCAACCACACTGATCTCCTTATTTTTCACTGAAAATGCAAGGCATGCTTCCACCCTAGGACCCTCCCAATAGCTGGTCTCCATACCAGGAATGCTCTTCTTTAGATATCCATACGGCTAACCCTCACATGTGCTAACCAATGATCACTATTCAAAACTACACCCCAACAGCTACCCTCACACTTGTAAAACCATTTGCTCTACTATACTTTATTCTGTTCTTCAAAGAATTGACAACTTTACCATTTTATTTAATGTTTATCATCTCTTCTTACTAGAATATAAGGCTAAGGGGTTCAGGGATCTTTGGTTTGTTCTGGGACAGTGCCTGACTCATAAGAGGCATTTCTTTTTTTAAATAACAAATAAACTTTATGTACCATTCCCCTCTTTACAAGGGAAAAATTCTTATCTTTATTTTAAGGAAACTAGTCCACAACTCAAGAATGGCAGGTGGCAAACTCGTTATTATTCCATTTCCACATCTAGTAACAGGATGTTAAATTAATTTTCATGGCAACTAAGGCTGAAAGCAGAAAAGACAGAATTCTCAAGAGAGTTCTCCAAGTTTCAAAAAGGTTTTCTTCTGTTTGAGTGGTTTACAGATGATTCTTACAGGCTAGTGGTAACTGGAGGTATTTACTAGGAACAGAAATATGGCTGAATGGATAAATGGGTCTTCAAGTGAAGATAAAAGAACTTTCAAAACAGCACTTCTCAGAGCAGAGATTACCACACCCTGGGAGAAAACATGCATTGCCAATGAGCCAACAGAGCAAGAAAACAAACTGAAATTCTTTCATTCCTTCAATAAACATTCCAAAGCAAGCACTAGTCTAATAGGTGATGCTCATTCTTGGAACTTAGCCATTAGACAGTGAGGAAACCCAAGCAACCATGGAGAGGCCCAGATGAAGACAAACCAAGAACTCTGGCCCATAGCCTGGGCTCAAGTCATAGCTGAAAGCAGAACCAACATGTTGGCCATGTCAGTGAGGTATCTCGAAAGTGGGTCTTCAGCCAAAGCCACCCCAGTTAGCACTACATGGAGGCCAAATGGAGTTGTCTCTACTGGGTCCTGCCCAACTTCACAGACTTTTTAGCAAACTAAAGATTGTTGTTGCTTTAGGACTTTAGGTCTTGAGGTGGTTTGTTGCAAGGCAATAGATAATTGACACATTACATTTGTTAAACTGCTGTCATCAATGAGTCAATGTTTAATATAAAAAGTCTGTATGCAAACAGCTCTTTTGGGTATCTTTGTTGAGACTGGGACTCTATGATTCTAAATGTCAAAAATCATGGCCATAAATTTGAATGCAATCTCCCCTTTTTGGTAAATTTACATAAAACCAGTCAATTCATAAAATACTTTCCCCCTTCACAGCCAATCTTAAGCTTTAGGAGAATGGGCAGAGTTATTAGATAGAATCCTAATTCTTCTATCAATAAATGTCAATTTCTTTTTCTCCACTGAGTGGCTGTTGCTGTATCTGTGAGGAAGGCAAGGTTCCAGAGGCCAACTGGGAAGGTTCCTCTCCCACACATTAGCTGTATCTTCAGTTTGCTCATCTCTAAAATGGAGCTAATATCACCTGCCTTATGGTACTAGGAAGAATAATGAATCAATTCATATACAGTGAGCAGATTAGTACTTGGTGGATAATAAATATTTGATAATTGCTTACTAAACACAGAAAACTAGCTTCCTTTACCAACTAAGCACAGATAGCATCAATATAGAGCCAACCAATAACCTTCACCTTTTTATTCATCTTTTCTTCCAAGTGACTTATTTCCATTTATCTCTCATTTTCTAATCTACAAAAAAAAAAAAAAGAAGAAGAAGAAGGAAGAAAAATGAAGGCAAGTAATACTGCTTTATGAGAATTCTGGTAAAAGGGCTGAGACAGAAAGCCACTTAAAATATACAGGATATCTGTTCATTCCCTATCTAGCTCCTAAGAGGTCATGGGTTGTGATGAACTGTGGATATTAATACACTAATGCCACTCATGTTCAGAAAATTGAATATCAAAAATGTAAGTTCACAGCACAAAGTCTTAATTCATGCTGACACTGGCCATAGGTCAATTAAGAACAATCTGTAGAATGACCTCTAAAATAAATGTTTCAAATTCTTACTGAAATGACAAAACAATTCAAATCTGGAGTCAAAAAAAGGGGATTAATGATAAACCGCTTAGAAGGCTATGTGATAGATAATTACATATGTTCATACACTCAAAAGTTTCAAAGTTATCCTGTACTTCCTGAATATCAGGCTAGACCTTCATGTAAGTACAAAGTTGATCCGTTTATGACTTTATTATGCATGTTTTGCAATGTCCTAAGTGCTGAAAAATGGTAGTTGCGAAAGCTATTTCAGACAAACCACCCACTGGCCCTTGCTTTATGTTGACTAAGGGATGCTGTCTGAAGACAGCATCAGAGTACTCAACTCAAACACCTGACAGGAGTGTTCTCTCCTGGCCTAATTGCTCATGAATCCCCTATCACAAGATAGAAAGCAGTGGAAGTTACCACATTGTCTCCTCTCAGCTTTCAAAGGGACATTCAGTGACTTACTAACAGTAAAAAAGGAAGCCAACAAGAGATGTAGGTTTCTGCTTTTAACTGCCTTTCATTTTTCTATAATAACTGACATCTGCGGGGAGGGGGGCATTCTGCGATAAAGCCACTGGGATATTTGTTATAAGCCCCTCTATATGCAATGAAAGATAAAACTAGAGAAAATCATCAGCAGAATTTTCCATACCCTCAAAACAAGCTCTTCATTTGATAGTCTGTAAGCCATTTTTTAAAAAAATGAAGAATGACACCTACAAAGGCTACATGAAGAGAGAACCAGGGCTGGCAATGTAGCTTAATAGTAGAGGACTTGCCTAGCATGTAAGGCCCTGGGTTTAATCCCAGCACGAAAAAGAGATAGAGAGAAAGAAAGAGACAGACAGAGGAGAGACAGACAGAACACCAATTACTTTGTACAAACACTTTGATAAACATGAATAAATAAAACTTTCCGGGGAAACCCCCATGTGTCTGTCAGCTTGTCACGCTGTGGGGTCTTGTGGGTTGCTGTGATGCTAGAAGCTATGTCACCAGTATCTCAGATACCAGCAGGGCCACCCATGGTGGACAGGTTTCAGCTGAGCTTCCAAACTAACATAGACTAGGGAGAAGGATCAACAGCCCACTCCCAAAACAATCAGCCATTGAAAACTCTATGAATAGCAGAGAAGCACTGTCAGATATAGTGCTGCAAAATTAGCTCCCCCTGGCTGGAAGACATTCAAGAAAATATTAGAGAAGAGTTGTCTCCTCAAGGTAGAGTCAAACTTCATGATGGGAATGGAGTAAAGCCCCTGGGACCTCCTTTTGCTGATGTGACATGACTCAAAATGAGGAGAAACACAGTGACAGCAACAATGGGCTCAAACATAAAAAGATCATTTGCAGGGTAGAATGCTAGGTAGTGCTTCATTGTACTGTACCTAGGGTCCCTATGAGTTGCATCCCACTGGACAGCACCTAACAACAACATCTAGGGCAAGTCTGGCCTTGGCTCTGCTACTCCTCTGTAATCCCGGACTCAATACACCTGGTACTTAGACATACTGTATTTCTTCAGTTTATATGTCACTTTGATAAATGTGTAAAGTACTTTAAGCCAAGAACTCAAATTAGATTTTGTTTAAAAATCTGGCTGAATAAAACCACGTATACTTGGTGGCTTGAATTCTGACATGTAAGTCATACAGCAACTTTTAACCTACAGCCAATAGTGATATCATACAGCAAAATCTACTCCACAATTGAATAGAAAAAGAAAACTGGAACCAGATTTGGGATAAGCTCATCATGGCATAAGAAGCTAGAATTCTTCCTGTAAAATAATGAAAAGCTGACAAACTTAAAGAATTCTGGAAGAGAGACATTTTGTTTCTAACCAGTTCCAGACGACTCTAACTCAATGCCATATGTTGTGGTCACCTCTTCCTTAAAGCACAGTCTGAAAAGAAAACCACAGAGTAGCTGGCCCTTTAGTAGTGTGATTTATTCTTCCGTATCCACGTCTGATGTCTCAAATTACAAAGATTCCAGGTTTAGTGAGCGCTGTATCACCTAACCCAACACAAACAAGGAAAAAGCACACTCGATTTCCAACACTTGTTAATTTTTCTCCTCCTCCTCCTCCTTCCCCACTCCCCCTCCTCCTCCCCTCCCTCTCCCCTCCCCCTCCTCCTCCTTTTTACATCATAGCATACTTGAAATCTCTTTGGGATGTTGGTTTATTATTTGCAGGAAAGAACCTTTAAAGATAAAAGAGGACAACACAACACAGGAACCCATAAACTGTAGTCCTATGTGCCGGGAAGAAGTTCCTCTCACAGGACATTGCTGTGGCTCCTATTCTGTTGGAAACAGAGGTCCACAAATTTTCTCAAGTATATAAGACAAATTTATAAATGCATAGGTGTCCATCTAGAGATTTAATAATACTTTCCTTTTATACACTGCCTTCTAATTTAATGGATAATTTTTTTATGATTTCTACAGAGGCTAATGTATAGAGAGAAAGAAATACAAGCTGGGCACAATGACACACACCTCAAATACCAGCCACTCAGGCATCTGAGAAAGGAGGATTGAGAGCTCAAGGCCAGAGGCAACCTGTGTAACTTAGCAAGACCCTGTCTCAAAATTTTAAAAATGAGGTAGGGGTGCAGCCCAGTGATACAGCACTTGCAAATTATGTGTGAGGCCCTAGGTTCAACCTCCAAGCACCACCAAAAAAAAAAAAAAAGGAAAACTATACATAGTGGCTTCCAACCCTGTGTATTTTTCAGAATCAACTGGGGAAAATGTTTTGTTTAAAACCAAATGCTTTAGTCCAGGTGTGGTGGCCCACGCCTGTAATCCTAGCAACTCAGGAGGCAGAGGCAGGAGGATCACAAGTTCAAGACCAGCCACAGTCTGTGTAATTTAGTGAGACCCTATCTCAAAAAGTAAAAAAAATGGGCTGTGGGTGCAGCTCAGTGTTATAGCACTTGCAAAGTATGCAAGTGGGGGTCCCTAGATTCAAACCCCAGTACCTCAAAAAAAACAAACAAACAAAAAAAAAAACCACTTTACATCCATCCTACCAGATTCCATAGGTTTTAGGGAGAAGTCGGTACTCTTTTGAAAATTCCATAGAGACTATGATGTGCATGCAAGGTTTTAAACCACTAAATCAAAGACCACTAATTTTCTTAAATTGAGAGAAACTCATCCAAATTGTAAGGAGGCAAGACATAAAGACATATTGCAAATCATCAAACTTTTCTGATAAAAACTATCAGTTCCTACCGGAACTCAATAGCCAACAAAGCCCAGAACGTAACAAAGCAGACAATAAACAACAGATCACAAGTGGTATTTAAGACTGACTTTTCTCAGACTATCTCTTAACCACCCTGTTCTATAAGGAAGAATGAATTTTTAGCATAACTCATTGCTGGTTAAACTTTACGTTAGTAACATAACCCATTGGAAATGCTTTCCTTTCCATCAAAGTCTATTTTCCCAGTTTCTTCTGTCATTTCCCTCCTGTCTAAAATTAACTCAACTTCCTCCACTAAGAAATACTTTTTACAAGTATCTAAAATGAGCACTGCTCATTCACCCCACCTCACCCTATTTCCTAGACTATCTGCTAGTACAACAATGATATCTGTACAAGTCTAGGATTTATGCCAGTCCTTGGGGATGGGGGCTAGATAAACTTGATTAATGCCAAAATGGTCTTGAGGTTTAAGTTGAAACAAAAAGAAAAAACACATATATCAAACAGAATACATTAGCACAGAGTAGCAGTGAAAACCAGGCCTTTACACAATTAGCATCAAGTCAGATCTTGGACTACTTCTACAGGCAAGAAGAAACACAAAGTAATTCTAAAGATTAAGCCCCTCCCTATAAAGGAAATATCTCTTTCTCAACCTCATAAAACTGAAACTTGATAACCATTTACACCATATCCTGTCCAACTTTAATGTCTGTTACATTTAGTGTATTAAGAATGATTATGGAATCAACCAAAGTGCCCTTCAACAGAAGAATGGATAAAAAAACTATGGTATATATACACAATGGAATACTATTCAGCAATCAAGAAAAATGAAATAGGGTCATTCGCAGCAAAATGGATGGAATTAGAGAAAATTATTTTAAGTGAACGAACACAAGCTCAGAAAGAGAAACAACACATGTTCTCACTCATATG
>VMDO01028496.1:0-23834 GCA_007922755.1 Pedetes capensis
TAGCGACCCTATGTACAGCAGATTGAAACACTTGCCGATTCTGTGCCAGGCAAACAATCTTATTTATGTTTAAGCCCATTGTTGCAGACACTGTGTCAATCCATCTGGTGGAGGGTTTTCCTCTTTTGCATTGACCTGCCACTCTTCCAAACATGATGTCCTTCTCCAGGGATTGTTCTCTCCTGACTACATGTCCGAATATGTAAGACACAGTTTGGCCATTTTTGCTTCCAAGGAGCACTCTGGTTGTACTTCTTCTAGGACAGATCTGTTGGTTCTTTTGGCAGTCCATGGTATATTCAATAGACGTCTCCAGCACCACAATTCAAAAGCATCAATTCTTTTTCTGTCTCTCTTGTGGTGTTCCTCATACTTAGCCAATTAAAGATCAGAGTAAGTAGTCTTCATTCCACCCTCTCCAAATAAGCAACCTCTCATGATAAGTCGCCAATGTTGTTTCATCCTTCCTACTAAATAAGTACAGATGAACTAGCTTTTAAGAGTCCTAATAGATTCAACTTTTACTTTCTCAAAGCCTGGAGCCACTATGTAATAAGTTTCCTTTGCATTTTTGGAGAGACCATGCAGAGAAAGAAATTCCTGGCCAGCCTCCGATTGTTCCAACAATCCGGAGCCTTTAGACCTATAATTGTAGTGGTTATGAATTTTTGGCTAACCTTGAGTGATTCATGCTATGCCTTATTAGCTGCTATACATGTGTGTGAAGCTCCATTTCAGACTACAAATGATGGGAGTCACATGGATGAGCTCGGATGAGACCAGCAGAAACATTTTCCAGTTGACTAGAGATAACTGATAAATGATGAGCATGCTTTTTGTTTGTGTTAAGCTATTAAATTTTGAGATAGTATTTTATAAGGCAGTAGGAAGCTGAAGCAATAGTGGTGATCTTGGAAGGTAATTGTTGAAGACAGTAGAACTTCCCTTTACTTGTATCTCTGAAGTATTTGATAATGATAAATGGCCCTCACTTAAGACTTGTAGACCTATAAAATGCCAAGAAAATATTGAAAAATTTTCATGTAGAACCATTTCATATGCACTTCAATTTTATTTTCCTACAAACTGTGGTGGTTGCAGTTGTTAGATGCCATCAAGTTGTGTCTAACTTGTAGCGATCCTATATAACAACAAAATGAAACACTACCCAACACTGTGGCATACCTGGCTCTATTGTCAGTGCTTTTATGGTGTTCACAGGATTTCCAATGGCTGATTATTTCAGGAGTGGCCTTCTGGGTTCTCCTCCCTAGCCTAAAGCACCTGGTATTCCCATGTGGTCTCCCATCCAATGCCGAGTCTGCTTAACTTCCAAGGTCTGATGAGGTCAGACACAAGAATGGTATGGCTGTGGATATCCTGCAACCCAGTTTACTTTAAATAATGAAGGATTCTATTATCAGGGTTTGGTTTGTGTTCCAAGGCTCTTGTTCAATCATCATCTGTCCCATCCCAATAACCAGATTATAGTCTGATAGTTTAGGACATATCGAATCCTCTTCCTCCCCAAGATTAGAGATTATAAGTGTTTGAACACCTCATGTACTGTTAGAATTATAAAGTCTTGCCTTTGAGCAATGTGGCATAAAAGGGAACATTGTGAATCTGCTCTCTTAACTGGTAAAATGAACTCTGTACCCCTGTCACAGCAAAATGGGACATTCGTGTCATTTTGACTTGACACAAGAAACACAGAAAAAACTGTGAACACAAGTAGAGACAAATGGCAAATTCAAGTAATAATTTTCGTGAGAATAATGCACTTGGGTAGCAGACAGTCGTCCACACAAGAGTGAGCATCCATCTGTGTATGATTGAGAAATATTCCAGGGATACACCAGGAAATAGTCAAATATGTGAAGATTGATTTACTCATGAAAAGACTATTATTGTATAGAATGTATGCAGAAAAAATTAAAAGCTGCAGGAGAGAGAATCTGAATGTGAAATTAATTTCAAGGCGTAATCTTATCTGGAAAAAAGCCTCATTTCTTGTAGAATGCTAAAGGAATTAGGTAGAAGCAAATGAGATGAAAGATCAGGCTACAAGATAAGAAATCAAAGGAAATCAATGTAAACTCTTAGTTCTATGAAGTAAGCCACGTGGAAGTAGACAACAACATACTCAAGAGTTAACCTCCAGTGTCAGGTATCTGTGAGTTCTGGAATATAAATATATGTCCTTTTTTTTTTGCTTCCACTTATTGCTAAAAATAAAGTCAGAGAAAACTAAGATCAACTGATCATTCTATACATGCATGATACTGAAATAATTAAAGGAATTTGAAAGGGCATAATGTGAGGCATCTACATTCCTAGATTAACAAATATTAGTTTTAGCCCCGTCCATCTGGATAATCTATGATAAAGACAACCTCACATAATTTGAACTGACCAGTGTGATACATGCTATGCATATATATATATATATATATATATATATATATATATATATATGGCTATTGAACATTTGAAATTTGACAAATATAACTGGTAATTTGACTTAAATTAAATTTAATTAATCTCAATGTAAATTTAAAGAGTCATGGATCAGGGTATACTTGTGTCTTATTTCTTTACTCCAAGACAATATCTTCTATGTAGCTAAGGCTGGCTTTGAAATCATGGTAATCCTCCTGCCTCAGGTACTCAAGTGCTGAGATGGCAGGCATGGACCACCCCACTTGACTCATACTGCTATTTAAATTTTACATAATCTTATTAGAATCCAAGTAATTTTCATAAGAAGGTACATCTTCTCTTTTAATTAACATTTCTTCTTTTATTTACTAAATAAATTGCATTGAACCAATCCTCTGGTTTTATAAGTCTCTAGCTAGTAGATTCTCTCAAAGTATGTCTTGAACTACAGTGGAAGAGAAGACAACTGGCTGTTGTTTTGTTTCATGTTTACAAATCATAGTAAAAAATTTTTATAACATAATTCTATCCTATGTTTTTACCATCAAGACATTTTTTTCCAACTTAGCCCCTGCATTTCCTCCCAGCCTGGTTTCTAATAACTCTGTAAATACTCTCTATATTGTAAGTGAACTTTACCATTCTACCTATAACTCATTTCCTCAACCGTATCCAACCTCCCACCAGTTCTTTCCCTTCCTTTCCATTTCCTCCTCCTCTTTTTTTTTTTTTTTTTGGATGGGGGATACTGGGAGATTGAACTCAAGATCCTCTCTGTCTTTGAAAGTGTCCTACCTCTAAGCTGTGCTGTCAGCCCATTTTTTCCTTTTGAAAGAGGGTTTCACTAAGCTATGTAGGCTGTCTCTGGCCTTGAACTGGTGATCCTCTTGCCTCAGCCATCAGAGTTGCTTGGATTAAAGGTGTTTGCCACCATTCCCAGCTTCCCTCCTCTTTCTTCTTAGGCTTTTAAATGAAGTCTTTATCTTCTACATTAATAATAGTTAAAAATCATCTCCTCTTTCAATTTCTGTCACTCTTCAAATTCAGGCACATGTCAGTATAATCAATCATTTTCACTACTATCTAAATTTCATAAATATGATTTTATACATATTGTATTATTTATCATCATTTGTTATTATTGCTGTTGTTAGATACCATTGAGTCTGTGTCCAACTAATAGTGACCATATTTACAATAGTTAAAACAGTATTGTTAGTGCTGCTCTGCTATTCATAGAGTTTGCAGTGGTGGATTGTTTTTTGGGAGTGGATTGCTGGGTCCTTCTTACAAGACTACAGTATCAGGCGTTCCCAGGCAGTCTCCCATCCAAGTACTAGCCAGACCCAACCCTGCTTAGCTTCCAAGACCTGACAGGATTTGATGCCACAGTGGTGTGACTGCAGGCTCATTTGTTATTAGATTCTATTTATTCATGAATGACTCCTCTGCCCTGTGAAATCTTTGATAACTTGACTTTGAAACCTTGTTTTAACTTCCATTAAAGCATATATTTTTGATTATAACATCTTCATTTTGCTATTCTGCTTGCATCACCAGAACTCTGTCTTATAAACATTGCCTTTGGGACATCAGGATATGCTGGAGAATATTCTGCTCAATGAAATTTTAGCACAGTTAATTGCTTCCTGGTGTCAGCCAGCTTACTCACTGGTGAAGTTTTGCTGTCTTAACTTGTAAACAGTATAGTAGACTTAATCTATGAAGATTTTGTAAATGACAGTTTGCCTGAACTAAAATGCTCTCATAACTACCCAATTCCACAGTGCCCATCAGGCACTATTTCTTTATCACTTTTTGTATATAAACCATAATGAGCAATTGGAGTTACACACAGGAAAGTTTGCCTTTCCTGTAGTCCCTGGAGTTATATTGTCATTCTATTATCTACCAAATCACAGTCTTATGCTATAAGATTTAGGAGGCCTATGAGAGTTGTGTCTTCTAGAAAGCCAGGATGAAATGTGATTCCTTCCAAATCATCCTGCCTGGCTTTCATACATCAAAACCCACAAATTATCAAGGTCTTCTATGGTGGTATGGGAAAACAGGAATGATTTTTACATTTCTGTTATCTGCAACCTGATCCTAGGAGCCTTAACCAAACCCAAGGATGAATATAAAGTGCCTTTAGACTCCCAGGCTTTAATGCTAGGCAATTTCATGAAACAATGGGATATACTAGACTTGTATGTCTTGGGTTATGTGTAAAATGTGGACAAAGAGGAAAAGAAAGAATATGCAAGTTAATTGTGCTACATGTGGAGTTCAGGTCTCTTCCAACATGTGTGATTGTAAGATGTCTGTAATTCCTGTGGCTTCACTAGAAGTTAACATAAAACGTGAAAAAGGATGATGATTGAAGTTCCCAAAATGTTTACTCTTCCCAAGTTCCTTTTCTACTCATTGAAAGTAACAAGTTGTGTCCTGTGCATTGTTTAGATCATGAAATCTAAGGAAAAGTCATTAATTCACTACTTAGTTTCTGTTGCACAGATACTACAATACCAAGCAGTTTTAGGTTAGGAGGAAGTATGAGCTCTGTTTAATTTTAATAAGTTATTACTTAACAAGTGGTTCAACACTCCCTTATGTGAGAAGTAACTTGTTAAACTCTTGTTTTCTCTCAATAACTTGTGTTATTATAGAGTCCAAGTTCAGTTAGACCATTAGAAGCACTAAGCCCAAATAAAATATCAAAATGTTCACCCCCATAATGAAGAATTTAGCTGTGCATATTTAGGATGTTTTAGTCAACAGATAGTTACTGACTATATAAAACTTAGCTTGAGAATTGAGCTGTTCAGCTGGAAGTAGTGGCTTACACCTATAATTCCTATATTCAGGAGGCTAAGGCAAGAAGATTGATGCAAGTTCAAGGCCAGCCTCATCTACATAGTGAGGTCTAGGACAGCTTGGGCTACACAATGAGATCTTGTCTCAGAAAACAAAAACACAACAAAAACAACAAAATTCAAAAAAGAACATTTAACACACACACATACCCACACACACACACACACACACACAAAAACCTCAAGCAAATAAAAAAACAAACCAAGTTGGGTGCAGTGGCACTCGCCTGTAATCCTAACAACTTTGGAGGTGGAAAGAGGAGGATGGCAAGTTTGAGACCAGAGGCAGTCTGTATAACTTGGTGAGAGCCTGTCTCAAAAAGTAAAAACAAAACAAAAAAAGAGCTGAGAGTGCAGCTCAGTGGTACAGCACTTAAAAAGCATGCAAGCACAAGGTCTTGGGTTCAACCCCCAGTTCTGTAAAATAAATAAATACATAAATAAAATTATATATATATATATATACAAACATTATATATATATACACACATATACTTTATATATATATGCATTTACTTTGCATTTATATGCATATATATGTATATATACATATACATATATATATATATATATATATATATATATATATATATATATGCAGGGTTTTCTCTCCATACTGTATTTCTAGTTGGATACTTAGCTATGAACAAAAATGAAGAAGTAGTGAATATGATGTTGTTGTTGTTGTTGTTAGGTGCCCTCGAGTCGGTATCCGACTCATAGCGACCCTCTGTACAACAGGGGAAACACTATTGTCAGTGCTTCTCTGCTGTGCATAGGGTTTTCAATGGCAGATTGATTTTTGGGAGGGGGTTGCCAGGTCCTTCTTCCAAGCCTACAGCTTCTGGTGTTCCCAGGCGGTCTCCCATCCAGGTACTAACCAGGCCTGACCCTGCTTAGCTTCCGAGATCTGACGGGATCCGATGCCACAGGGCTACCGCTGCAGGCAGTGAATATGATAGAGAACTGTATTGAATTAGGATTGACTAATTTAAAATATTTTCTCAAGCTGTTCTAAAGTCTACAGGTCCAATCTAACCACTGTACCTTTCTAGAACTTGTCATGAGCAACTAGAGGGAAATCCAGGGAAGCATGGATTTCTAGAGTTTCCTCAAATCATGCAACATTTTGTTATCTACCAAATACTTGACTTTGGTCATCAGCCTTATATGATTTCATGTTTGGTGTCAGCTAACTTTTAACTAAGTTGTTAAAATATTTCTTTCTGTTATCCTTCACAAAGTAATTAACACTGAAGATGAGATTCATGTTGTTGTTGTTGTTGTTAGGTGCCATGGAATCTGTATCCAACTCATAGTGATCCTATGTACAACAGTGGAAACACTATTGTCAGTGCTTCTCTGCTGTACATAGGGTTTTCAGTGGGTGATTATTTTTTGGGAGTGGCTTGCCTGTTTCTTCTCCCAAGCCTACAACACCTGGTGTTCCCTGGCAGTCTCTCATGCAAGTACTAACCAGGCCTGACCCTGCTTAGCTTCCGAGATGTGAAGGCATGGACACCACAGTGGTATGGCTGCAGGGAAGATCCATGTTAGCATATATCTTTATTCTATGTTGGGATTTTGTCATAATTGTCCAATAATACAAAGCTCTGCTATCAGGATAGTTTATAGAAATGCACCTGAGATGACTTTGATTTGAGTAATGGGTAGGGTTCCCTGTGGCAATGACATGGTTAGACAATAAACATGGACTAACAAATACTAGATATTCTAATGTATATTTTGTCATTTTTAATTGGATTTTTAAATTTTTTGCTGCATTTACCATGGATCAGTTATTTTGACAAGCATTGCTTCCAGGAGTGAAGTGATATCACATATATATATATATATATAGATAGATAGATAGATAGATAGATAGATAGATATAGATATAGATATAGATATAGATATAGATATATCTTTAAGTCACCTGTGCTTGACTCACTGGCATACCCAAATACTACTGAATCTTCAAACATGCAAGTGACAAATCTGCTACCAACTCTCCAAGATTTCAGAGCACAAAAGAAGTTGGTAAAAACTGGCTCAGACGTATCTGGGGGAATTTATTTTGAAAGATTATAATTTGTTTTAAGACTTTTTGGAGCACTAATATCAGTTGCCCCTCTCAAGAATCATATTATATTTTTAGGAGATGAGCAAAATTCTTTATTAGTATATATTAATTTAAAAAATAGTGTCATTATGATAATTTCACACATATATTAGGTACTTTTATTGCATTTATCCTCCTTATTACCTACATTTAACCTCCCTCTCCCCTCTTTTTGGTTTCCTTCCTATTCTCTAATAGTTCCCCTTCTGCTGTCATGTAATTTTTTCCCTTAAGATATCCTATATAAGAGAAAATATGTGATACTTATCTTTCTAAATCTAACTTACTTTACATGATGATCTCCAATTCCATCCATTTTTTTCTAGTAAATGACATTATGGCATTTATCTTTATGGATGAATTATACTCTATTGTTTATATGTCACATCTTTATACATTCATCCATTGATGGGCATCTAAGCTGATGGCATGACTTGGATATTGTGAATAGCTCTGCAATAAACTTTGACAAGTGGCATTGCATCAAACTAAAATCTTTCTTTCCAGCAAAGAAGATAATTAACAGAACAAAGAGACAGCCTTTAAATGGGAGAAAATCTTTGCAATCTATTCATTTGACAAGAGATTAACACCCCAAATGTATAACAACCCATACATTACCCATGTAATTTTTTATTCCTTGTTATGATGAAGCAAGAAGACCCTAATCTGATGAGGCCTCTTGAATTTGGCCTTTCGAACTTCCTGAAATGAGCCAAATAAAGTTCTATTTATTATAAATTACTGAGTCTGTGGTAACCTGTAATATTCTGTTATTTTCTTTTCTTTTGGTTTTGCAGTCTTAAGGGGCTGAACCCAGGCCTCCAGCATACTTTACAAGTTTTCTACAACTAGGCTACACCCTCAGCTTCTTTTGTATTTTTTTTTATCTTGAGATAGGGTCTTGTTAAGTTATACAGGCTGCCTCTGGCTTTGAACTTGCCATCCTCCTGTTTCCACCTTCCAATTTGCTAGGATCACAGCCCAGTCTGTGATATTCTGTAACAGCAGCAGAAAATGGACTAAGGTGATCATTAATAAAGGGAGATTCTGATACATCATGTTGTGTGTGAGTCAACTGTCTGTTTCTCTCATGGATGTATGGGTAAAAGACCAGAATTTAGTAACATTTACAATCAAAGCTTCTTTATCTTCTTTTCCTTTTCTTTTCCTTTTTTTTCTTTCTTTCTTTTTTTTTTTTTTTTTTTTTTTTTTTTTTTTTTTTTTTTTTTTTTTTTTTTTTTTTTTTTTTTTTTTTTTTTTTTTTTTTTTTTTTTTTGTGATGTTAGCAGAAAGATTAGTTGTGGAAGCTGGTTATTATAGCTTTTTTCTTTAATCTTCACTTATAAAACTTACATTCCTTAAGGGTGAAATTGGCTATGTTAAAGTTGGCAAAATGGAACAAAATGAAGAAAGTAAATGTTTTTAGATTCAGACATGGGTATAAAAATTCCTACAAAGTCTTTGAAGTAACTATGTACCTCTAAGGAAATATATAACCTCACAAACACCTTTATTTTCCTTATTTTATAAAAAATGATAACATAACATTCCATTTTTGTCATGAACACTAAATTAGGTAATGCATAACAAAGGCCTATAATACATTTACATGCTCAATGTGACCCTTCTCCCCGCTTCACATGAAAGGAAAGGCATGAGTCATGTTCATTCTAAAATCTTTCAATATATTTTCTGCAAGAAAGAAAAAATTTTAATTAACTATATAAAATGCACATCTGAAGCCATAGTGCCCTAGCATCCAATCCTACTTGATCTCAGAAGTTAAGCAGGGTTGGCTTGGTTAGTGCTTGGATGGGAGACTGCCTGTGAACACCAGGTACTGTAGGCTTGGGGCAAGGACCTGGCAGCCCACTCCGTGAACAATCAATAATTAAAACCCTATGAATAGAATAGAAGCACTGATAATAGTTCCAGGCATAGCACAGTGTCAGAGAGTTGTGTGTTCTCTTGTGCATCGGGTTGTTATATGTCAGACCTTACTCTATGGCACCTAACAACAACATATAAAATGCAATAAACTCAAAGTCTGCATTCTAGAATTGTCTAGTTAAAGAAGAATATTTTGCTTGAAATATCTTGATATTCTAAGTTGATTCCACTTATTGTTAAATTAGCATATATTTAAAAATGACTGAGTTGAGAGTATCTGGATGGAGTAGATTTTTGGATTATGGAAGATAGTTGGTCATGTATTTTGAAAAGTGACAATACTTTAATGACTAAATTGTGTACTATGGATTAGTAAAAATATTATTTGAACAATAAGAAGCTTGCATTTCATGTATTCTCATTTTTACGAGATAAATGGAAACAAAGCTCTGTGACTCATCATTACTACCTATGTCTGTAAACTACATTAAAATGAGGAAAAAAGCAACAAAAGACTAGAATGGTGTTCTTTTTAGGTGAACTGAGAATAAGGTACACTATACACCTAGAAACTGATGTGTATGTTTTTAAGTTTAGGGGTGTGTGTTATTTTTTCTTCTCCAAATTAGAATTGACTTATTTCTATCACTTCTCTTCCAGTTTCTAAACTCTGGAATTCTATGATTATAGTCAGATATTAAAGTATCCACCACCTTTAATATACAGATGATAGTTAATAATTAAGTCTGAAGAAAAATAATTTGTATTTTCTGGACATAGCACAGGCTTGAATATGATAAATAAATGGGTCATTTAAGGAGAAGTGTTAAGATTATCAGACAGAAGAGACAGACCTTGAACTAATTTTATCCCCTTTAACTCAGTTCTCTAATTATAAATTATAAAGTACAATAAATATCATTTACATTGAATATTAGATTTCAATCATACACAAGTAGAGTATGCTTAAATAAGCCCTTAAAGATAATTTAGTGATGTCATCATGAAGATGAGGTTGTGTTTTTAATAGTTTGTGTCTGTCTTGGTTGTCTCCGGCAATTAAAGCTGTCAACTAATGATATCAAGGAGCTGAAGTTCAATTATGGAAAATCCAAGGCTTTAGTCACTGAAATAGTCACATGATACGTTTATGTTCTTTCTGGATGCTTAAAACATTAAGAAACCTGGGTGACCTTGGGCAGGTCACACTGATTCCTCACATACAAAGTAAGTAATATTAACTTTACATCTCAGAATTATTATCTAAGATTAAATGCAAAGTTTCTATGAAAAAGCATATTGTAAGAACTCATTAAAGATTAACTCCTTTTTAATTAGGTCATTGATTTTTTTTTTTTTTTTTTTTTTTTTTTTTGGTGTTGTGAGACAAGGTCTCACTAGGTAGTCAGGCTGGCCAGGAATTCCCAATTCTCCTACCTCTGCCTCCTGAGTGCTGGGATTGCAGGTGTGGATCTTCATGCTTGAGTAGTAATATTTTATAATTCACAAAGACAATATTTTAATTGATATTTTAATCCACAAATATATCCAATTGTTTTTCTCTTCCAAAGGTTTTTCTTTATCCAATCTATCTTTGTGCCTAATGAGAAAAAGGAGCCTGCTACTCTCTAAAACTAAAACCTTCACAAATACCCTATCCTTTAAACAACCTTGATTTCCTATAGGTGAAGGATCCATCAATCACTTTCCCTTAAACTTAAATCTTTAGTTCACCCTCTGGAATAGCTTTCATCTTCCATTTTGTAATCACATTATTTCTTTCCCTTTATGAGTAAACAGTTACTACTTCTGTCATTTCTTCATTAAATTTCCTGAATGTATGGTCTTTTCGTGCTGTGTACAACTTTCATTCACAAAAATCTAAAATTTCTCTCGATAGCATCATTGATTGATTTATAATATAATCAGAATTGTTTAAATTTTTTCTCTTTCACTATCTTTTTATTCCTATGGTCACTCTTTTCAAAGTTTTTTTTTAATTTGGTAAAGCAAATGACACTAATCAACAATGGTCATAAAACCTTTACTCAAATATAGTCCTTTTTGTAAATCTTAGAAATTTATTTTCACCATATTTCTGGATATGTGGTTGGTGTGGTTGTTAGGTGCTATCAATTCAGTTCTGACTTAGAGCAACCCTATGTACAACAGAACAAAATACTCCTTGACTTCATTTTTTATGTTTAGGCCCATTGTTGTATTCACTAGTTCAGTCTATCCAGTTGAGGGAATTCTTTCTATTGGATGACATGTCACACTTCCAAACATGATGCCCTTCTCTAGAGATTTGTCCCTCCTGAAAATAAGTCCAAAATATGTCAGATGCAATCTAGACATACTTGCCTCCAAGGAGCACTCTAGATGGACTTCTTCTAGGACAGATCTGTTGGTTATTTTGGCAATCCATGGTATATTCAATATTCATCTTCAGCACCATAATTCAAAAACATCAATTTTTCTCTTGTCTCCCTTATTCAACGTCCAGTATTCACAACCATACCATGCAACTGAAAATACCATGGCATGAGTCAGGCATACCATCGTCTTCAGTGTGGTATCTTTACTTTTAAATGCTTTATGGATGTCTTTTGCAACAGCTTTTCTGAATACAATGTCTTTTGATTTCTTGACTGCTGCTTCTGTGGGTGTTGACTGTAGAACCAAAGTCATGACACTGCGTTCTTCTCCATAAAACCCAGCTACTCAGATTATGTGCTCAGCACAGAGTTTGAAGAGGCACAGTGAAACGATACAGGCCTGACACAAAACCTTCTTGACTTTAAACCAAGCAGTTTTTCCTTGTTCTTTTTGAGCTACTGACTCCTGGTCCATGTACAGATTCCTCATAAGTACAATTAGATGCTCTGGGATTCCTATTCTTTGCAGTGTTATCCACATTTTGTTATGATTCCCACAGTCTAATGCCTTTGCATAGTTGATAAAACATAGATAGATACCTTTCTGATATTCTTTGCATTTGGCTAATATTCATCTGATATCAGCAATGATGTCCCAGGTTTCCACCCTCCTCTCAATTTGCCTTGATTTTCAGAAAGTTCCTTGTCTATATACTGCTGCAGGCACTTTTGAATAATCTTTAGTAGAATTTTACTTGCATGTGATGTTAATAATATCATTATATAGTTTCTACATTCAGTTGAATCCTCTTTTTTGAGAATAGACATAAATATGAATCTCCTCCAGTCAGTTGGCCAGGTAGCTGTTTTCCAAGTTCCTTGCCATAAACAAGTTAGCACCTCCAGTGCTGAATCTCATTGTTGAAATATCTCTATTGCAATCCTACAATTCCTGGAGTCATGTTTTGCCAGTTCCTTCTAGCAGCTTCTACTTCATCCTTCAATATCATTGGTCCCTGCCCATATGCAAACTCTTGAAATAGTTGGTCATCCACTAATTCTTTTTTGTATAAACACTCTGTGTATTCCTTCCATCTTCTTTTGATGTTTCCAGCATCACATATTTCCCTGTAGAATCTTTCATTACTGCAGCTGGAGGCTTGAATTTTTTATTCAATTCCTTAAGCTTGAGAATAACAGTACATGTCTTCTCTTTGGGTTTTCTATCTCCAGATCTTTTCACATCATTATAATATTTGATGTCTTCTAGGACAGCACTTTTAAATCTTCCGTTTATTTCTGTAACTCACTCATGCCTTTCTTTTATTTTAACTGCTTGAGCATTTAAGGGTTTCAGAATCTCTTTTGACATGTACTTTGTTCCTTTCTCTTTTTTCTTGTCTTTTCAGTAAACTTTTGCTTTCCTCATGAATGAAATATTTGATGTAATGTCACTGCTTTTCTGGTCTTTGATCATTAGTGTCTAATGCTTCAAATCTGTTCTTGAGATGGTCTATGACCTCAGGTAGGTTGTACTTGCCTTTTGTACACTTGTTCTAATTTTATTCAGTTTCAGTTTGAACCTGCTTTTCAGCAATTGATTTTCAGATACACAATCAGTACCTGTTCTTATTCTGACTTTTGATATTGAGGTTTTCCATTGTCTTTTTCCACAAATATAGCCAGTTTTGTTCCTACATGTTCCATCTGGTGAATGCCATATGAATGTTTGCCATATATGTTGGTAAAAAAAAAGTATTTGCAATGAAAAGGTCATCATTGGTGTGATAAAATTTTGTCTTGTGTTCTCCAGCATTGTTTCTGTCACCAAAGCCATATTTTTCAACTACTGAGGCTTCCTCTTTGTTTCCAACTTTTGCATTCCTGTCACCAGTAGTTACCAATGCATCCTTACTGTATTTTCGGTCAATTTAACACTTCAGAAGTTGGTAAAAATCTTCACATTCTACATTGGTGGCTTTTGTGGTTAGTGTGTAAATTTGAATAATAGTCAAATTAACTGGTTGTCCTTGTAAGCATATGGATATTATTCTGTCACTGACAGCATTGTGTGTCAAGAACAGATCTTGAGAAGGCTTTTTGGATCATGAATTGAATGCAACTTCATTTCTCTTTAATCTGTCTTTCCCAGCATAGTAGACCATATTATTGTTGTTGTTGTTGTTAGGTGCCGTCGAGTCGGTATCCGACTCATAGCGACCCTCTGTCCAACAGGGGAAACACTATTGTCAGTGGTTCTCTGGTGTGCATAGGGTTTTCAATGGCAGATTGATTTTTGGGAGGGGGTTGCCAGGTCCTTCTCCCAAGCCTACAGCTTCTGGTGTTCCCAGGCGGTCTCCCATCCAGGTACTAACCAGGCCCGACCTTGCTTAGCTTCCAAGATCTGACGGGATCGGATGCTACAGGGCTACAGCTGCAGGCTCTAATTTTCATAGATTCACATTAAATATATTCTGTGTTCCAAATATGAATAGATATATTCAGTTGTTCCTTCTCACATTGAGTTAGGCCTCATTATCAAATGGAGGTGACATAGGCTTTACTCCATTCCAGTCATTACAATTGATTCAACTATGAGGAGATAATTCCTCCCTAGTCATCTTTTGAGTGCCTGCGGGGGCTCATTTTCTGGAGCTGTATGTGACGGTGTTTCTCTGATTTTCATAGTGTTTTCAATGACTAATTATTTTGGAAGTGGGTTAGGCATGTCTTTCTCCCTTGTCTGTCTTTGTCTGGAAGTTCCCCTGAAAACTGTCCTCCATTCATGTCCCTGCTAGTATCTATAATACCAGTGGACACAGTTTTCAGCATCACAGCAACACACAAACCCTCACAGTAGGGAAAACCAACAGACACATGAGGGTTTCTGAATATATATGCATATGTGTATGTGTACATATGTATGTGTTATATATGTATGCATACATATATGTGTATATATACACACATATACATATGCACACATGTATGCGTATATGCATGCATATGTATGTATACATATGTGCATACATAGATTTGCACATGTATGTATACCTATACATGTATGTACCTATGAATTATATATATGTGTGTGTATATATATATATAATTATGTACTTGTGAGACTGTGTGTGTGTGTGTGTGTGTGTGTGTGTGTGTGTGTTCATCTATATAGAGAGATTGTTGTTTTTGCTGTTAGGTGCCATCGAGTTGGTGCCTGACTCACAGTGACCATGTGTGCAACAGGTGAAACACTGTTGTCAGTGCTTCTCTGCTATTCATAAGGTTTTCAGTGGCTGACTGATTTGGGAGTGAGTTGCTGGGTCCTTCTCCCAAGCCTATGGCACCTGGTGTTCCCAGGTGGTCTGCCATCCAAGTACTAACCAGGCCTGACCCTGCTTAGCTTCTGACATCTGATGGGATCAGATACCACGGTGGTAAGGCTGTAGGCATCTAGAGATTGATATAGATATGTGTGTGTGTGTTGCAGCTGAATTTCATATTGATGAATTCTTCTTAAAGCTACAGGCATATATAGAGATTGATACAGATATATCTGTGTGTTTTGCAGCTGAATTTCTTATTGATAAATTCTTCTTAAAGCTACTTCCATGAACTTGGAAACTCAAGTGTAATAGTTAAGTTTACCAAAATTCCTACATCCCTAGGATTCTTTGTATCAAGGAAAATAATTGAAATAAACAACATAGACATTTCATGTGGCGTTTCTAACTTAGGCTATAATACTGAATATAGTGCCTGCCCATCCCTAAAAACATAAATCTGTTTCTCTTTTTCTACTCTCTATTCCAATTAATGAGGTCACCTCAGCCCCCTTACTTAGCAGTTTCAAGTATGTTCCTTGCTTTATATTTTAAATATCATATTTAATTCTATTATTTCTTTATTAATTCAGTACACAGCACATAGGTATTGAGGATTCACTGAGTGCTATATACTTATAATGATAACAATCCCCATTATAGTGTAAAATATGGCCAAATAAGAAACACTACGAATTCCATCTGTATATCTGGTGTGGTGTTTCTGTGTGTGTGTGTGTGTGTGTGTGTTCATGTGTGTAATATTTGCAATGGACACTGTGGTGGCTTTTTTTTTTGGGGGGGGCTAAGATTTTCTCCATCTAAGGTGATTAAGCTAAAACAGTACTGTTAATTACAGTCCCACTTGTTTTGAATGATTTATGAATGGCCAGTTGATCCAATTATCACAAATGAGATAGGAGAATCCAGCTGCTGGGGCCCCTTGGGGAAAACTCAGTTCTAAGTGGCAGCCGCAGGAAGAGAGAGTTTTTCTGCTTCCTCTGGATTTCATCATATTTGCAACTGTCTTTTAGGTTCGTTGTCATAAAAAAATATTGCTTTTTAATATATGTGTATCCATGCTTATCTACCATATGAGACTTTAATCATTTGGATGCGTTAATAGAGTAAAATTAAAAGAACATTGTTGTTTTTAATATTAATTTGGTGGTATTGTTAGGTTCAGTAGAGTCATGTACAACTCATAGCAACTGTATATACTACTGATCAAAACACTCCCCAACACTGTGCCATGTGCCATGCCCAGCCTTATGTCAGTGCTTCTCTGCTATTCATAGGTTTATCAAAGGCTGATTGGGGATTGTCTTGGGAGTGGGCTGCCAGGTTCTTTTCCCGTTTTATGTGGGATTGAACCTAGCACCTAAGAGCAGCACTCTACCAACTGACCTAAAACCCCTATTCATTATGAATTAATATATAATGCAATGTGCTGCTGAAGAGTGATGCTGATAGTCCATTGAGAGAATAAAATTATGACCTTACTTCAGTAACCTTTATTAACACGTAAAAGATAAAATATAAAAGCAACAAAACATCTCCTTTTATCAATAATTTTAAGATATCTGAGAGAAAGCAATTTATAAACTGAGGAAACAGAAATAAAAAACTACACATTTTAAAGATAGTTTTAAAGTGTTGCATATTTGCAAATGAACATCAAAGCTATAATTACAAAAATTATTCCAAATCACAAAAACCCAATTACCTACATAAATTTGATTTTTCATGCAAACCATATAAAGAGAAATCATTATATTCCACAGTCTGATTGGCAATATAGTAAAAGATATTTAAGTTGAAAAATCTGTATTTGAACACTAACATTGAAAGTGACAAATAGAAACAACAAAGCATCAAAGTTTAACTATTCAATTCAGGTGACAAATTAAACAATTTCGTATAAAATAATTCAAAAATTCAAAGCAAATGAAGTAGTGGTGTGATTAAAGTCAAAAGATTTCAGGAAAAGTAATTGGCATGCAGTTAGTCTAACATTTTTCCTTTGATAAATTGAGCATCAAATATAAAGTCGTAATTCTCTTCTATGTGGAGCAGAAATAGTTTATACCTCAACTTCTAATTAATGTAAGATTATTAAGATTCATAATGTACTTATCTATCTACATTTATGTAAATTCCTGATACTTTACAAAAGAACATACAGCATTTTTCCTTCTTTTTTACTGAACATAACAAAACCAAATTTAGCATTTGTCATTTATAAAATTTTAGTCTTTAAAAGCACATACATATATGCATACATTTTTCTTTAAAATTTTATTAAATTTAAGCACAACTATATTTTTTCAAATCTATAAAGTGGATAACAGATTTCCATTAGTTGCTTGGCAACATTGTTTTATGTTCTCCCACTGAATTTCATATTGAAGAATCATCCTTAAAGCTACCTACATGAAATTGCTAGAAATTCAATCAAGTATGTTGTTGTTGTTAGGTGCCATCCAGTTGGTATCCGACTCATAGCGACCCTCATAGGGTTTTCTTTTTTTTCTTTTTTTTTTTTTTTTTTTTTGGTACTGGGGGTTGAACCCACGGCCTCGCGCCTGCATGCTCTGCAAGTGCTGGACCACTGAGCTGCACCTCAGCCCATTTTTTTTTTTACTTTTTGAGACAGGGTCTCGCTAAATTACCCAGACTGCCTCTGGTCTTGAACTTGCGATCCTCCCACCTCTGCCTCTGGAGCCGCTGGGATTACAGGCGTGTGCCACCACGCCCGGCCCCTCATAGGGTTTTCAAGGGCTGACTGTTTTTTTGGGATTGCCTTGGGAGTGGATTGCCAGGTTCTTCTCCCATTTTGCGGTGCTGGGAATAGAACTGTGGACCTCAGAGACTGGAGAGCAGTACTCTACCAACTGAGCTAAATCCCAGCCCAAGCAAGTATAGTTAAGCTTAATAAAGTTCATATACACCTTGAGTTCATTGTTTCAAGGAAAACAATTAAAATGAATAGCATATGATAGACGCACAATAAGGTTCTGCCAATTTGCCAATTTGTGTTTCATGTTAAATACTATATGCTCAAAAATTTAAATGGCATTAATCTATTACTGTTTGTTAGCTAAATCTTCAGTATTGAAACTGAATTCTCTATAAAAGAATACGTCTGTCAATACTTTTACACTGGCAGAGACACATATATACACATATGTAGTTAAACATGGTAATGATAATGTTAGTATTTTCCTTAATGGTAATAATTTTGCTGTGCAGTGGGGGGAGGGTAGGTGCCGTCAAGTCAGTGTCCCACTCAGAGTAACCCTAATTACAACAGGCATACCGGTATTGTTAGTGGTTCTCTGCTATCCATAGGGTTTTTAATAGCTGATTGCTTTTTGTGAGTGGGTTGCCAGATCCTTCTCCCAAACCTACAGCACCTGATGTTCCCAGGCTTTCTCCCATACAAGTACTAACCAGGCCCCACCCTGTTTAGCTTTTGAGATCTGACAGGATCAGATGCCACAGTGATATGGCTGCAGGCAATAATTTTGGAGCTTCTGTGAAATCTCCTCTTTACTCTCCTCATGACATGCCTGAATTTCCTTTCAAAGTCACACTTCTTTCTATTTGTGTTTTAAAGATAATTGCCCTAAACCAATAACATCAACCTAAAGGGATAGCACTAATTTTTTTGCAGGGAATTCTCCAGGTTACTTTCCTACACAAAAACACAACTAGAAAAGAATCAAGGAATCAAGAATGGAAAATGTAAGAAAGAGTGGATTCATATCACATTTGCAGTTCTGAGACTATAGACCTACATGGATGGGGCACAAATCCAAGGATTTACACTTTTGGCTCTCATTTGAGACATTAACTATCCAAGAGTTGGAAGAACTGATAGAGAAGCTGAGAAAGTACTAAATTTCTTGAGTTGTGATTTTCCTTTGTTAGGTCACATTTCGTCACTCTGACAAAATACCACAGAAAAATAAGTTAAAGGAGGAAGAATTTATTTTGTTTGACAGTGGCAGAGTTTTCAGTCTCTGGTTTCCTGGCTCAACTTCTTCAAGACAGAAATGATGTAGAATATAATAGCAACAGAACTTTGTGGCAGAGACAGTGCTCACTTTTAGGCAGTCAAAAAACAGAGAAAGAATAAATCAGGTTCCCCAAATACTCTCCCTTTAAAGACATACTCTCAAGTGACCTACTTCTTCTGAATTGCCTGTACCTCCTAATGGCCTATTCAGCAGTGGATTGATCCATTCACCTCTCAAGGCCCCACCTCTGGCCCATTACTGTATCAAGGCTATAGATGCCTGTGTCTTTGAGGGATACTTCGTATGAAAACCATAACATTTCTTTTTCCATGTTTCAGTGCTACCATTTTACCAATTCCTGGAACTTTGAAACTTGGGATTGGTGTTTGATTCTATTTACTATTGAGAAAAATCAGCAGTAGCCTAAAGCCTGAAGTCCAGTCTTTCTTGATGGCACTCAAGCCTGTACTTTATCTTGTCTTACACTAGCATTCCATCTTTGTGAGTGTTCTGCCAGGAGCCCAGTGATATTTACATCCCAGACTTTTCCACAATGATGTTTGGCTTTGGTAGTGTATGAAAAGTCAAGAGAATTTGATGGTTTTCTCAGTCTACAGTACTCTGTCTTTATCTTGTAACTCTTTGGCATACTATCTATAATATTTTTAGTCCTGGATCAGTTCTTATCTGTTTTAAAGCAAATTGGTTACTCTTTTTCATATTAAGTAACCTTTATTAATTATTATTACTGTACTATATGAATGTTCTAAATTAACATAAAAACTGTAAAGCATATAATCAGTGCAGACTATTTGCTACATATTAATGAAAAGAAAAGAAATTATCAGTAATTAGAACATAATTGTTCCTGAGAATATTATAATCCAAGGTAGATGGAAAAAAAAATTCAGATTAAACACATGATGTTATTAGGTACTATTGAGTCATTTCTCACTCCCAGCTATCCTAAGTAGAGCAGGACAAAACACTACCCACCACTGTGCCATGCACAAGATCTTTTAATGTTTGAGACCAATGTTGCAGCCACTATGTATCTTCTAATTTTGAGTTGTGCAAAGGGAAGTGACACAGACTTTACTCCATTCTCACCATCAAGATCAACTCTACTTTGAGGAGGCAACTCTTTCTCAGTCGTTTCTTGAATGCCTTCCATCCTGAGGGCCTCATTTTCAGGCACTATATTTGACCATGCTTCTCTGATATTCATAGAGTTTTCAATGGCTAATATTTTCAGTAGTAGGATGCTGGGTTCTTCTCCCTAGTCTGTTTTAGGCTGGAAACCAAGCTGAAACCTATCCACTATAGGTGGCTCTGCTGCTACCTGAAATACTGGTGGCATAGTTTTCAGCATGACAGCAACATGCAAGCCCCTATAGCACAACAAGCTGACACACACATGGAGAGCACATTATAATCTGAGTTAAATAGAGTCCTTTAAAAGGCTTATATTTGTTCAGCGGGCATCCACACAATAGAATTTACTAAGAATCCCCCCCCTTTTTTTTAATTAAACGTACCTAGATTACTTCTGGTCTCAAAAGTCTTTCTGAGTCATAGAAGTGGTGGATGGCCAGTATTCCAAAAATTTTGACACTATTTTAGAAAGTGGACAAGCTCAAGAGCATTTTTTGGCTATTTACCATCTTTTCCTCTAATGTGTTATTATTATTAGCAGTGGTAAATACTACTGTTGTGGTAAAATACAACATAAAATTTACCATCTTAATTATTTTAAGTGTATATCAATGTTAACTATATGCATAATGCTTTGCAACAGATAGCTATAATTTTTCATCTTCCAAAACTGAAATTCTGTACACATTGAACAATAAAAAATTGTCTATCTTGTAATCCTAGTAGTCACTATTCAGTTTTCTGTGTCTATGAGCTTCTACTTTGCATTGTTTTAGACTAATTTAGACCTCACAAAAGTAGAAACATACAGTATTTTTCCTTTGGTAACTGGCTTATTTTATCCAGCATAATGTTCTTACAATTCATACATACTATAAGAGGTGAAAGAATTTCTTTCTTTTTAAAAGTTGAATAATATTCCAATGTTATGTGTATACCAGACTGTCTTTATGCAGTCATCCTTCAGTGGACATTAAGTTTGCTTGTACTTCTTAGTTATAAATAATACTGCAATACATGTGACTATTCAAATATCTCTACACGATTCAGCTTCAACTTTTTGGATATGTACACAGAAGTAGGATTGTTGAATCATATGATAATTCTAATTTTAATTTTTGAGAAAAATTCCTTACTGTTTTCTACAATAGCTACAATATTTTACATTATTTCCAACAGTGTGCAAGTGTTTCAGTTTCTCCCAATTCACGCTAACACTTCTTATTTCTGCTTTTTACTCATTTGTTTTACTTTTAGTTTTGATATTGGCTATCCTAACAGATGTTAATTACTTCATCATGGTTTTGATTTGCATTTCTCTGATTATTAAGGATATTGACTTCGTTTAGTGTGCTCTTTCCACTTCCTTCATGAATAATGATCTTGACATATACTTATATGCTATTGACCATGCATATGTCTTCTTTGGAGTATTGTCTATTGAAGTTTGGGGGCATATTTCTATCAGGATATTTGTCAGTTTGATGATGCTGAGTTGTAAAAATTCCTTATATATCCCAGACATTAATCCTTTTGCAAATACATAGCTTGCAAATATTTCTCTCATTCCATATGTTGCTTTTTCATTTTAATAGCTGTGCCTTTTGCTATGCAAACTTTTTAAATTTGATGAAGTCTCATTTATTTGTTTTTATTCTTGTTGGGTGTCCTTTTGTTGTTACATCCAGAAATTCATTGCCAAATTCAACGTCATGAACCTTTTCACTATTGTTTTATTCTAGGAGTTTTAGAATTTTGAGTCTTATATCTTTAATATATTTTGAGTTACTTTTGTGTATAGTGAGAGGTAAAGATTCACCTTTATTATTATTCATATGGATATTTGACATTATACATGAGACTTACTTCTATGTTGCCTATTTTTTCCATTGGTCTTTGTTGTTGTTGTTGTTGTTAGGTGCCGTCGAGTCGGTATCCGACTCATAGCGACCCTCTGTACAACAGGGAAACACTATTGTCAATGCTTCTCTGCTGTTCATAGGGTTTTCAATGGCAGATTGATTTTTGGGAGGGGGTTGCCAGGTCCTTCTCCCAAGCCTATAGCTTCTGGTGTTCCCAGGCGGTCTCCCATCCAGGTACTAACCAGGCCCGACCCTGCTTAGCTTCCGAGATCTTACGGGATCGGATGCCACAGGGCTATGGCTTGGATCCATTGGTCTTTATATCCATCATTTTGTCAGTAACAATCCTTCTTTCATTTGAAAAGTTGATGAATTTCAACAACTGAGTTTTTCGATGAATTGAGATGATCACATGGATTTTGTGTTTCATTGCACTGATGTGGTATAATACCTTGGCTACTTTTACTTAGCTGAAGAACATTTTCCTTCTAGCAATGAATCTCATGTGGTCATATCCTATTATCCTTTTAACATGTTGCTGAATTTGTTTATTAGTATTATGTTGAGGTTGTCTGCATAAATATTTAGCAGGCATTTTGGGCTACTATTTTTCTTATAGAGCCTTGTTCTGTATTTTGATATAAGGATATGCTTGTCTCAAAAAAATACTTATTTTCAATTATCTCAGTATAACTTGGTCTCATAATCAGTGGTTGTCTGTTGGATTTTTGGAAGAGTTGGCAAAGTATTAGGGTTAATTCTTAAAATGTTTTGTTGGAATTCTCCAGTGAAACCACCTGATGTTATAGTTTGATTGGCTGGTAGGCTTTTGATTACTTATTCAATCATCTTATTTGTAATTTGTATTTTAGGTTTTCTATTTATTCATGGTTCATTCTTGAGAAGTTGTAGTTTATGCAAATACATTTGTTTCTTCTAGATTATCCAGTTTGATGGCTTATAATCATAGTATAATTTAGAAATATTTTTGTACATCAGTTATAATTTGTTATAATTTCTCCTCTTTTACTGGTTGTTATTTCTCTCTTTCTTAGTGTAGCTATGGATTTACCAATTTGGTTGCTATTTTCAAAACCTCAGCTCTCAATTTCAATAGCATTTTCTATTGCTTAACTATATCTTTTAAAATTTTGTTTTCTTCTTCCTGTTATTTTTAAGTTGGTTCTGGTATTTTGAATTCTTTGAGGTATAAAATTAGGTTATCAACGTGGTATCTTTCATATTTTTTAGTACAGGCATTTACAACTACAAACTTGCCTTTGATGAATCCTGTAAGTTTTGCTCTGTTGTAGTTTTGTTTTCATTTAGTTCAAAATTAAAAAAAAAATTCTTCTATATTTTCTATGATCTTTTGGATATTCAGAAGTGTATTATTTTACACATGCATAAATTTTCCCTTTTCTTTTTGCTATTACTTTTAGTTTCATTCTTTCCATGGTCAGACAATTTCTTTGATATGATTTCAGAGTTCTTCAATTTGTTCATACTTGTTTGGGCTATAATTAACATGTGATCTGCACTAGAGAATTTTTATAGGCACCTGAAAACAATGTATATTTTGCAATGTTTGTGTACTATTCTGTACGTATCTGTTACGTCCACTTGATCTATCATATTGTTCCTCTGCTTCCTTGTTGATCTTTCTGAGTGACATATCATTGGTAGAAGTAGGACATTGAAATCTGCTGATATAAGTGTATTACTATCTTTTTCTCCCTTCACTTTTGTTAACATTCCTTT
>VMDO01028497.1:0-20000 GCA_007922755.1 Pedetes capensis
CTTCTTTTTCTTCTTCTCCTTCCCCTGCCCCTGCCCCTGCCCCTGCCCCTGCCCCTGCCCCTGCCCCTTCCCCTCCTCCTTCTTCTTCTTCTTCTTCTTCTTCTTCTTCTTCTTCTTCTTCTCTCTCCTCTTTCTTTTTCTTTCTTTCTTGCAGTGCTGGAGATCAAACCAGCACCTTGTATGTGCTAGGCAAGCACTCTAACCACGGAGCACATCCACAACCCTTGCTTTTCTTGAGATAAGTTCTCACTATGTAGCCCTGGCTAGGACTGAATTTATGATTCTCTGGCCTTGGCCTCCCAAGTGCTGGGACTACAGGTGTGCACCACCACATCCAGTTTCTAGTTTACTCTTTAGAATTAATACAGTCCCAATCAAAATCCAGACTTTTTTTTTTTTTTTAAGACAAGGTCTTGCTGTGTAGCCCAGACTGGGCTAGAACTTTCTATGTAGACCAGACTGGGCTTGGACTCATCAATCTTCCTGCCTCAGCCTCCTAAATGCTGGGATTACAGATGTGCACCACATGTCTGGCTATACTGTCTTTTTTGGAAATTGACAATATCGTTTTAAAATTTGTATAGGAAATCAAAAGACCTAGAATGGCTGAAATATTTTGAAAAAGATAAATAAAGCTGAGAGACTTATCTGATTTCAAGACTTACTATAGCTGGATGTGGTGGTGCACTCCTGTAATCCCAGTACTTGGGAAGTGGAGGCAGGTGGATCATCAGTTCGAGGGCAGCCTGAGCTACATAGTGAGTTCAAGGCCATCCTGGGCTAGATAGACTCTGTCTCAGGAAACAAACAAAACAAAATGTCTCCTCAAACAACCAAACAAAAATCCGACTTCTTATAAAGCTTCAGTAATCAAGACAGCATGGTATTGGCATAAGTATGTACATAGGTACCAGAGCTCAGCAAATTTTTTCTTAAGAGCCAGTTAGTACTATTTTAGGTTTTGTGGCCAAAAGGTCTCTGTCGCAACTATCCAAATTTGCTATTGCAGCATGAGCGCAGTCACAGATGATATAAAAGTGGATGAGCATGGCTATATTCTAATCAAACTCTGTATCCAAAAAATGGTGCTGAGAAAATCGGATATCCATATGTAGAAAAATGAAAATAGAACCATATCTCTCACTCTGTATGAAAATCAATTCAAAATGGATCAGAGATCTCAAAATAAAATCAGAAACTTTGAAACCACTAGAAGCAAATGTAGGGAACACACTTTGACACGTAGGTATAAGCAAGTACTCCTTAACAAGACTATAGTAGTCCAGGAAATTGCTGTTGTTGTTAGGTGCCATCAAGTCGGTATCCGACTCATAGCAACCCTCATAGGGTTTTCAATGGCTGACTGTTTCGGGATTGCCTTGGGAGTGGATTGCCAGGTCCTTCTCCCATTTTTACGGTGCTGGGAATTGAACTCAGGACCTCAGAGACTGCAGAGCAGCGTTCTACCAACTGAGCTAAATCCCAGCTCAGTCCAGGAAATAGCATCAAGGATTGACAAATGGGATTACATAAAATTAAAAAGCTTTTGCACAACAAAGGAAGCAATAGAATAAAGGAAGAGGCCACAGAAGGGAGAAAAATCTTTGCTACCTATACATCTGACAGAGGATCAATGTCTAAGATGTATAAAGAACCGAAAAAATAAAACACAAAGTAACAAGGCAATAAGCAAGTGGGCGATGGAACTGAGCAAGCAGTTTTCAAAAGAAGAAATACAAATGGCCAATAAACATATGAAAAAATTCTCAACATTTTTAGCCATCAGAAAAATGGAAATCAAAACTACATTGAGATTCCATCTCACCCCAGTCAGACTGGCTAGCATCAGCAAAACAAACAACAACAAATGCTAGTGAGAATGGGAAGCAGATAGGGCAAGAACCTTTTTACACTGTTGGTGGGAATGTAAATTAGTACAGTCATTATGGAAATCAGTATAGAGTTCCTCGGGAAAACTAAAAAGAGAACTACTATGTGATCACAGGGACTCTGGCACTTCCCTGTTTATTGCAGCACTCTTCGCAATTGCAAGGAAATGGAATCAATTTAGCTGTCCATCAACAGATGATTGGACTAAAATGTGGTATATATATGTGACTGCCTGCAGTCATGCCACTGTGCCGTCCAATCTCATCAGATCTCCAAAGCTAAGCAGGGTCAGGCCTGGTTAGTACTTGGAAGGGAGACCGCTTGGGAACACCAGGTGCTGTAGGCTTGGGAGAAGGACCCAGCAACCCACTCGCAAAAAAAATCAGCCATTGAAAACCCTATGAACAGCAGAGAAGCATTGACAATAGTGTTTCATCTGTTGTACATAGGATCACTATGAGTCAAACAACGACTTGATGGCAGCTAACAACAACAAACAGCATACACAATAGCATATTATTGAGAGGTAAGGAAGAATGAATTTATGTCATTTGCAGCAAAAAGGATGGAATTGGAGATCATCATTTTAAGTCAAATAATCCAGACTCAAAAAGAAATGCCACATATTTTCGTTCATATGCAGGAGCTAGATCTACCATAAAGGAAAAATTATATACATATATTTATAAAAAATTGAATATGTCTAAGATTGGAAGATACAAGGAGACCCATAAAGAGGGGGAGAGACAAGTAAGAGGGGTAGAAAGCCTGTAAAATCGGGAAGGAGAGGATGAACAACATAGCAGAATAAAGAGGAAGAAAAAAGTACAATACATAGGATGCAATCTTATGAAAATTCCATAATGAATCTCACTATATTGTATACAAGTAAAAAACCAGATTATACTTCATAAACATGTACAATTCTCGTTACAAATTAATAAAGTAATGCTTAAGGAGAAGGAAATGTTAACAATCCTAATTTGGTGATTATATATGGTATATATGAACTGAATTGTCCCTCAAACCTATAAATACTGAGAAAAAACCCACTCTATTTATAAAAACAGGTAGTATTTGCTGTTGTCTGATATAGATACAGGGAACAGACTAGATTCTAGAAATACTTACATTCTCACATAATTCTCACTCATTAGCTGATTTGTTTGTTTGTTTTGCAGTTCTAAGGAGTTGAACCCAGGGCCTCATGCATGATTTTGCAACTGCTCTACCACTGAGCCACACCCTAGCCCATTTTTTGCTTTTTATTATGAGACAGGGTCTTGCCTAAGTTATGCAGGCTGCCTCTGGCCTCAAACCTCTGATCCTCCTGCCTCCCTAGTCGCTGAGATTATAGGCAGGTGCCACCACATACAGCTAGATTTGCTGATTTTTGAGAAAGGTACCAGTGCAATTCAATAGATAAAGAATAGTGTTGGGCAATATTAAATGATGCAGGAAATATCAAAAGAAGATGGGAAGAATACACAGAGTCATTATACAAGAAAGAATTGGTAGATGACCAACCATCCCAAGAGGTTGCATACGAAGAGGAACCAATGGTGTTGAAGGACGAAGCGGAAGCTGCCTTGAAAGAACTGGTGAAACACAAGGCTCCAGGAATTGATGGGATACCAATAGAGACGTTTCAACAAACAGATGCAGCACTGGAGGTGTTAACATGTTTATGCCAACAGATTTGGAAAACAGCTACTTGGCCAACTGACTGGAAGAGATCCATATTTGTGCCTATTCCCAAAAAAGGGGATCCAATTTAATGTGCAAACTATCAGACAATATCATTAATATCACATACCAGCAAAATTCTACTAAAGATCATTCAGAAGCGACTGCAGCAGTATATAGACAGGGAATTACCAGAAAATCAAGAGGGATTCAGAAGAGGGCGGGGAACCAGGGACATCATTGCTGATGTCAGGTGGATATTAGCTGAAAGCAGAGAATATCAGAAAGATGTCTGTCTATGTTTTATTGACTACGCAAAAGCATTTGATTGTGTGGATCATAACAAATTATGGGTAACACTTTGGAAAATGGGAATACCAGAACACCTAATTGTGCCCATGAGAAATCTGCACATGAACCAGGAGGCAGTTGTTTGAATAGAACAAGGAAATACTGCGTGGTTTAAAGTTGAGAAAGGTGTGCGTCAGGGCTGTATACTTTCACCCTATCTCTTCAATTTATACACTGAGCAAATAATCCGAGAAACTGGACTTTATGAGGAAGAACGTGGCATCAAGATTGGAGGAAGACTCATTAACAAACTGCGTTATGAAGATGACACCACTCTGCTTGCTGAAAGTGAAGAGGATTTAAAACATTTACTGATGAAGATCAAAGATCATAGCCTTCAATATGGGTTACGACTAAACATCAACAAAACAAAAATCCTTACAACTGGGTCAGCATGCAACTTCACAATAAATGGAGAAAAGATTGAAGTTGTCCAAGATTTTGCTTTGCTTGGCTCTATAATCAACACCCACAGAAGCAGCAGTCAAGAAATCCAAAGACGCATTGCTCTAGGAAAAGCTGTGGCAAAAGATCTCTTTAGAGTATTGAAAAGCAAAGATGTCACATTGAAGACGAAGGTGCGTCTCACTCATGCCATGGTATTTTCAGTAGCATCATAGGGTTGTGAAAGCTGGACATTGAACAAGAGAGACAGAAAAAGAATTGATGCTTTTGAATTGTGGTGCTGGAGACGTCTATTGAGTATTCCATGGACTGCCAAAAGAACCAACAAATCTGTCCTAGAAGAAGTGCAACCAGAGTGCTCCTTGGAGGCAAGAATGGCCAGACTGTGTCTTAACGTATTTCGGACATGTAGTCAGGAGAGAACAATCCCTGGAGAAGGACATCATGTTTGGAAGAGTGGCAGGTCAACGCAAAAGAGAAAAACCCTCCACCAGATGGATTGACACAGTGTCTGCAACAGTGGGCTTAAACATAAATGAGATCGTTTGCCTGGCACAGAATCGGCAAGTGTTTCCATCTGCTGTACATAGCGTCACTATGAGTCGGACTCGACTCGACGGCACCTAACAACAACAAGGGGTGTGGCTCTGTGATAGAGTGCTAGCCTAACATGTTTGAAGTCCTGGGCTCAATCCTTAGTACCACCAAAGAAAGAAAAAAAAATGAGAAAGAACAGTTTTTATAACACACTGTGCTGTAACAAAAGGGTATCTGGCTGGGGAAAAAGGAACCTCATTCACCACATCATGCACAAAATTTAATTCAAAAATGATTATAGGGCTGGTAATGTAGCTTAGTGGTTGGGCACTTCCTTAGCACATAAAAGGCCCTGGTTTGGTCCTTAACACCACACACACACATACACACACACACACACACACACACACACACACACACACACACTCACTCTCATAAATCATAAACCTAAACTATTAAATTTGTAGAAGAACATATAGGAGAACATTTTTGTAACATTGGATTAGGCAAAGATGAGGGCACATAAATTTTTAATGGACTTCATATAGATTAATAAACATTTATTCATAAAAAGACAGTTAAAAAAAAAGACAATCCATAGACTATAAGAAAAGTTTTACAACATATATTCAGCAAAGGGTTTGAATGCAAAACAGATGAGGAAATCTTACAAAAACATTATAAGAAAACAAATAGTGCAAAATAAAATAGGCAAAAGATTGAACAGGAATTTTGCAAAAGTGGTCAGGCATGGTGACTTACACCCATAATCCAAACACTCAGGAGGTGGAGGCAGAAGGATGGTGAGTTCAAGGCTAACCCAGGTTACATAGGGAGACACTGTTTCCAAACCCCCTACCCCCCAAAAAAGAAAGAAAAGAAGAAGAGAAGGGGGAGGTGGGGAGGAGGAGGAGGAGAAATAGATACTCAATAAATTCACAAAAAGATATTCAGCGTTATTGTCATTAGAAAAATATAAATTAAAACTTCAATGAGATATCATTGCACACTGATTAGGAAAGTTAAAAGTAAAAAGACTGACAATACCAAGTATCGGCAGTAATGTGGAGCAATTTTCATTCTTTGTTAGTAGAAATACAAAAATTATACCATTACTTTGGAAAATAGTTTTGTAATTTTTAAAATGTTAATCCTCCATTTACCAAAGAGAAAGGCAAAATACATCTAATATAAACATGTAGTTGAGGGTGATAAAAAGTTTATTCATAATAGTAAAAATCCAGAAACAACCCTAAGTGTCCACCAACTGATGAATGGATAAACAATCTGAGAGATGTCTAGTCAATGGAATTTTACTCAGCAATGAAAGGGAACAGACTGTTGACATATGTACAATATGGATGAACCTTTTGAGGGGGCCGTGTCTTTTTGGTCTTTGAGACAGAGTCTCATTATGTAACCCATGCTGGCCTTGAACTAGGGATCCTCCTGTCTTTCATCCTGAGTTCTGGGATTACAGGCATGCACTACCAAGCCCAGTTAGACATGCATGAATCTTAAAAGCATTATGCTAAGTGGAAGAAACCGGACACAAAAGCTTATGTAATATATGGTTCCATTTAGATGAAATTCCAGAAAAGACAAAACAGTGATAGAAAACGGATGAGCAGTTGCCAGGGGCCAGACATGGAGGGAAATGATTCCCTAAGGGCCGTGAGGGAACTCTTGGGGGTAATGGAATTTCTTTATATCATAATTGTTGTGGTGTTTTCATGTCTGCATATATTTGTCAAAACTCATTGAATTGGGGTTGGTGAAGTAGCCCAGTGATATAGTGCTTGGCTAGAGTATGGGGGGTCCTGGGTTTGACCCCCTAGCACTGAGAAGAATAAGAATAAGAAAATAAGAAGGAGAGGGGGGAAGTCTCATTGAATTACAAACTTAAAGTTAGGGAATTTTATTGTATATAAATATAACTCAATCAACATGAGCAAAAAAATAAAAGACTTACTTTACACAAGTAGTCCAACTGCTTATTTTCTCTGTCTCCAGAATGTACAAATTTGCAATCCCTTACTAGCAGTTTATATTTTCAAAGATCTCTCATATTCTTTGTCTAATGTGTTATATTAGATGAGACTTGGAAATGGGAGAGTTTGGATTTTAGAACTTCTTGAAACCCAATAGGCAACAGAAGTTATATAATTTATTTGTTAAGGTGTAAAAAGGGGGCTGGGCTAGGATTAGCTCAGTGGTGGAATGCTTGCTTCAAGTATACTAGACCCTAGGTTTGATTCCCAGCATTGGGAGAAAACAACAACAACAACAACAATAACCAAAACCAAAAACAAAGACAAAAAAAAAACCTAGAGATGAGGAAAGAATTGAGTGAGTGGGTTGCATTATTGCCCTAACCAGAGGAGGATATGTGGCCTCATTGCATCCCTCATGGCCTACAAACAGGCCTACTACTGGACAAGTACTTCAACAAGCATATGAGTATGTTGTAGTTAGGTGCTATCAAGTAGAATCTGGTTCATAGCGACCCTCATTGGGTTTTCCATGGCTGATTGTTTCGGGATTGCTTTGGGAGTGGATTGTTATGTCCTTCTTTTTTTATGGTGCTGGGGATCGAACCCAGGGCCTCAGAGAACACAGAGTAGCATTCTACCAACTGAGCTAAACCCCAGCCTGACTATGAGTATAGGCACATCATATTATCCAATAAACTTTCTGAACAAGTACCCCAAACTCATCCTATGTTTGAATAGCAGTAGTGGAGACGTGGTGTTCAATAGAGTCTAGGCTGCGTCCATCACATGATTTGTGAGCCAGAATAGCATGTTCTTCTCCTTAGATGACCTCTTCCAAAAGAGCCATAGAAATGAAGTATATTGGGGGATTGTCAATTAGATGTTTTTCATATGTGATGTATGTGGGTATATAAGGTGATATTTAGTGGATACTTTAAAAAAATGTACATGTCATTCATCCACACCTGTACATGAGCCCTATTCTTTATAGCCACAGAGCTCAAACAATGCAGCTATAAGAAGTTATTTTAAGGTGATCAAGATAAAATATCTCTAGTCAATTTTTTTTAATATAAGTGTCTGTTTAGCTGCGCATAGTGGTAGAAATCTTTAATCCCAGCAACTCAGAGGGTAGAGGCAGGAGGATCTTAAGTTTGAGGCCAGGGGCAGCTTATGTAATTTAGCGAGATCCTGTCTCTCTATATGCAACAGAACGAAACACTCCCCAAACCTGCGCCATGCCCAGCTCTATGTCAGTGCTTCTCTGCTATTCATAGGGTTTTCAATGGCTAACTGTTTTAGGATTGCCTTGGGAGTGGATTGCCACATTCTTTCTCCATTTTTGCCGTGCTGGGGATTGAACCCAGGGCCTCAGAGAGTGCACAGTAACACTCTACCAACTGAGTTTAAACTCAGCCTCTGTCTCAAAACACAAAGTAAAAAATAGACTGAGGGTACAGCTCAATGGTTGAGCGCTTTCAAACAGCATGCCTGAGGCCCTGGGTTCAACTCCCCAGTACCACCACACACACACACACACACACACACACACACGCACACACACACACAAAAGTGGCTGTTTGACTTTACCTGTCAGTTTGTTAAATAAATCTTGTATGCTGCAGTTATATATATAAAAAAAAGTGGACAGGGCAGGGGTGTGGCTCATGGGATGTTCGTGCCTATCATCTGTGAAGCCCTGGGTTCCATCCTCAGCACTGTTGGCTCAGAGAGACCTGGGTTCCTAGCACTGGAAAATCATACTCACACTCTTGCTCTCCCACCCACTACCCAGGGACCTCTGTACCCTTCCCCCAGCCTCCTAGAAGAACTGACTGGTATCAAGCCTAGAGTGTTAGGGTGAGTGTTAGAAGTTAGGACTTTGAAAACAGCAAGAGGTGAGAGAAAAAACCTCAGGAGCATCCACAATTTCAGGTGGGACAGACATGGCTGCACCCTGGCTGTGCACAGTGAGTGTGAGGAAGCACTTACTCTCAAGTGTGTGCACAACTGTAGGTTGGGGAGCTTCATAGAAGGGGGGCTGCTCCTGCCGGAAGGTCCAGTATGCCCTCAATTGCTTGCCTATTCTTATTTGTATTCCTATATATCTGGCCTGAATGTTGCCTCTTTTGGTTTGGTACCTTGTGCTGTATACAGTCTGAACCACTGTACTTGGTAGCACTGGGTAAGGGTCCTAAAAATGTGTTTTTTTCCTAGGGAGAAATCTCTCCCAGTAATCTGAGTAAAAGCAAGAGATTGTGGTTAAATGCTGTGGAGTTGGATATGACTCATAGCGACCCTATATATGACAGAATGAAACACTACCCAGTATTGTGCCATGCACATGATCTTTTTGTGTTTGAGCCCATTATTGCAGCCATTGTTTCTCCTCATTTTGAGTTGTGCCACATCAGTAAAAGGAGTTCCCAGGGACTTTACTCCATTCCTGTCATTAAAGTCAACTCTACTTTGAGGAGGCAATTCTTCCCCAGTCATTTCTTGAATGCCTTCCAGCCTGCAGTGCTCATTTTCGGGCACTATATTTGACAGTGCTTCCCTACTATCCATAGGGGTTTCAATAGCTAAATGTTTCGGGAGTGGGCTGCCAGGTCCTTCTCCCTAGTCTGTCTTAGTCTGGAAGCTCAGCTGAAACCTGTCCATCATGGGTGGCCCTGCTGGTATCTGAAATACTGGTAGCATAACTCTCCGCATTGCAGCAATGTGCTGTAGGGCACTGCCTAGAGAGGCCGTTTGCCCCAGGGCCTATCTAGACCCACTCAGAGGTCTGAGGCTTTTTCCCCAGGCAGTAAACTTTGCCCTACATCTGGGAACCCCTGGGCAGTGAGTTTCCAAAGATGGCATTGGCATCCAATCCCTTTCCTCAGACCTCTTGACACCTGATTGGTTGTTTCCAAACCACCAAAAGGCTCCTGATTGGACTGTTCAAGAACCACACCTGATTGGTAGCTTTTACAAACCCAAATTTGCATATCCCCCCTGATTGGTCAAGACTTGTATGGAGTGGCTGCCCCTGATTGGTCCTCGGCTAGCCCCTGAAGAGGTTATAAGCACGGTGCACAGAGCAGTCGGGGTCCATTCCACCGACCAGGACAGACAAGGAAGCACTAAAGAGCTGCTTGAGTTGAGCACTTGGAGTCGGTGCGGGCATAAACCTCTGTGCTATCCCCAGGGAATGGCGGAGTAGCGGTGGGCATAAGCCTCCTTTCTGGGTGTTGCAGTTCTCGGGTGCTCAGCTCTCCCTCACCAGACAGTAGGTCTTCGGCAGCTGGTTCCTGCTCATGGCTGGAGCGAGTCCAGCGGCAAGGTGACACCCCACAACATGCAAACCCCACAGCCCAACAAGCTGACAGACATGTTGGGGGAAGCAAGAGGGGAGACGTCAAATCTCTTTTCTTCCCACACCTTCCCAAATGCCAGTTATATCATGAAATGCTCAAGGTGTCCAGGCCAATTTTTTCACATAGCACCAGGAGGAGATGTAGGGGAGAGATGAACATCCCTAATAGGCTGCCTGCAATTCTGGGGCCAGGGCCACCTCACACAGCAGCTGGAGCCACCTCTGTCCTTCATAATTGACCACTCAGAATCCTCCTCCTACACACCTTCTGTCCTGGAAGAGCACACACATCAGTTTTTGCAGCTCCCACTGGTGCTCAGAAAGGACAGGAAATCTCTGCCTAGAACAGCCCCTTCCCAGGACTTTTTCTTTTCAGCCTTGCATAGTCTAGGCCTCAAAGAAGAAACTGCATTCTCAGCCTTGAATATACAAAGATTCATCTTTGGCTCTGGGAGTGTAGGTCAGTAGTGCAGTGCTTGCCTAGCATGTGCTGGGCTTTGAGTTCAATCCCTAGCACCACCAGAGAAAAGAAGAAGAAGAAGAAGAAGAAGAGGAAGATGAAGAAGAAAGTGGGGCGGGGGAGAGAGAGAGATGAAAGGAGATGTAAAGGCTCATCTTTCCATTGTTTGCTTATTTGTTTTGCCATACTAGGGGTTGAACCCAGGGCCTTGCACTTTCTAGGCAAGCACTCCACCACTACGCTGTACCCCCAGCCCCTTTTTTATTTTGAGATAGGATCTCACTAAATTGCACAGGCCACCTCTGGCCTTGAATCTGTGATCCTCCTGCCTTGGATTACAGGTTTGGATTACAGGTGTGTGCCACCACGTCTGGCTCCATTACATGTTGATCCGTGTGTGTGTGTGTGTGTGTGTGTGTGTGTGTGTGTGTGTAATGTATATATATGTATATGTATATATAGATAGATATAGATAGATAGATAGATAGAGAGAGAGAGAGAAAAAGAGAGAGAAAGAAATTACTGTGTGCCATGTACCGACAGGTATCAGTCACATTTCAGTGAACAAAACAAATACGTATTTGTGCTTTCATCTGTTAGATCTGGCTTTTAAAGGCAACCTAAGAACAGTTGCCTTTGCTAAATACTTTCTCCTGCCTTCACCATGAGGCTGAATCTTTGCTCTTCAAAGATAATCTCAGCCTGGTGTGGTGACATTCACCTATAACTCCAGCACTCAGGAGATGGAGGCAGGAGGATTGAGAGTTTGAAGTCTGCCTGCGCAGACAATATCTCAAAGAGGGAGCGAGCGAGCGAGAGCTGAGAGAGAGTGCTATGTCTTTGGGACTCAGTGAAATACTGCACTGGAGAACCATTTTGAACGACATTTGCAATTACTTTGGGATACACTCCTGATAGAATATTAAGTACAAAAAGAAAGAGTTTTAAAAGAAAGAGTTTTAAAAGTGAAATCAAATAGCAGAGAGACTGTAAAGTATGTACACACCAACAAATTATTATCAATGGTGGCTTTATGGGTGACTAGAATTGCCTTTTGTTTTCTGTAGTTTCCAGAGTTTCAATTTTGTTATTCTTTGTTTCATTTTCTTTTCTTTTGTTTTGTTTTTGAGACAGAGTCTCACTCTGCAGTTGAGGCTGGCAGGGATTCACTATGCAACCCAGGCTGGGCTTGAACTGATTGTGATCCTCCTGCCCATGTCTGGCACATAGAGAGCACTCAATAAATATTTGTTGAATAAACTCACTCTAAAATGAACCCACGAGGAAGAAACCAGATGCAGCATTATTCATTCATTTTGTAAAACATAATTGACAATAGGCCTGAAGAAATGCTGGTCAGCACATTCTTTACTCTGTGGGAAGTTGTACTTTAGTAGCCTAACTTAGATCCGAGAATTGCTTAGTAAATACAGAGTCAAACTAAGGGACTTGGAAGATCTTAGACTGTCACTGAGCGGTGGCACCCAGATGAGTCATGCTTTCCCACACTAGCATGGTCATCTCTTGCCAAATAGGAGCCTTCCTTGCTCAGTACTGGTTTCTCTTCCCTGTCTCCGTGGGAGAAACACTGTTCCCTCCCACTCCTCTTCTTAGTTCTTCTTATCGATCACAATCCTTGTGTCCTTTCAATTTGACCTCCTGTTGCAGCGCCCAGGATTACAGTGTCCCTCCTTGGTTACATTTTCCATTCTGGCTTCTTAGCCAGAGATTTTGGTAACAATTTCACATATTCTGCTAAAGACAAACCTTCCTAGACTGTAGATCAAGACCTTCCACTATGTGAGTTGCAAAGATGCTCAGTCACTACTTCAATTTCTCTACCTGGTTGGTTGGTTGGTTGGTTGGTTGGTTGGTTGGTTTTTGAGATAGGGTCTCTGAGTAGCCCAAGCTGGCCTTGAACTCCCTATGTAGACCAGGCTGGTCTTGTGTTTGTGTCGATTCTCCTCCTCAGCCTCCCAGGTGCTAGGATTACAGGCATGCACTACACCTGGCTTTCAATTTCCCTATCTTTAGAAATGAAATAACACCTTTTCCTTCTATCCCACAGGGCTGTTGAGCAAAAGAAACTGAAGAGGATGAATATAAGTGGCTCTGACGTGATTTAGGGCTAGGGGTGTGGCTCCATGTTGTAGTATATTTTCTAGCATGCTTGAAGCTCTGAGTTCAAAAATCAAACAAACAAAAAGGTGTGATTTGACTCACAATTAAAGTTCTATACCTGATTTATCACTAATGAAAATTGTTGTTGTTGTTAGGTGCCATCAAGTCAGTGTCCAACTCGTATCAACCCTACGTTCAACAGTTGAAACATATTGTAGTGCTTCTCTGCTATCCATAGGGTTTTCAATGGCTGATTGTTTTGTGGGAGTGGGTTGCTGGGTCCTTCTCCCAATAATGAAAATTAGTGGTATACTATTGAGGCATTTTGTCAGATGCTTAGCCCTGTGTCTTGTTCTTGATAAGCATTTAGGAAATATTTATTATTGATATGGCTCTATTATCATCATGAGCTGAAATACCTCCTCACTTTCCAAGGAGCATGCTTGAGGAGAAACAGGTGGTTGCTTTTAGGTAACTATTGTGCTTTTGTTTCATTGAGTGCAGTCTGTAATCCTGGGACCATAGCTGAATGGTTTGGCAGAAAAGAGAATTTGAGAAATTATACAGAGGAAGAGATAAAGACAGAGGAGAAAATTTTTGGTGAACAGGTCTAGTCCAATGGAGGGATCTAGTCCAATGGAGGGATCTAGCTAGTCCAATGGAGGCATCTAATTAAGTATTTCTTTGTGCTGTGATGTAATCTTCTTCTCCATATTCCCACAAAGATATTAGTAAGTCCCTTTAGTCACAAATATTTTTTAATTTGAATGTACAAGGGGTGTTTAAACCAAGTGCTCAGTCTGGCTTTGAAGTATAAAGGGAGTGAGATCAAAGACAAATTGTCTTCTGGTTATATTATTAATTTAAAACTAAAGAGGTAAACTGGGTATTGTGGTACATGCCTACAATCCCAGCACTCAGGAGGCTGAGGCAGGAGGATTTTGAATTCTAGGCCAGCCTGGGATACACAGTGAGATCCTGCCTAAATAAATAAATAAATAAATAAATAAATAATAATAAAGAAAGAGAGAAAAGAAAAGAAAAGAAAGAAAGAAAAACAAAAACAAAAAGTTGAAGAAGTGAATTACATGAACTTTATCACATTATGAGATTGTCCATCTCTTGTTCTATGATTCTACATGTAGAAGACACAAAACATTGCTGGGAGATTTCTTATGTAGTAGGTTGAGGTGGGAGGGACTTGAGAAATTCTATTGAAAAAAAATTCCCCAGATGCTTGTTTTATGCTTCATTGTGCATACATTCATCGTATTCTATACCAAGTTTTAATCACCTATTTCTGACACAGTGATTAGATTGTGCTCAGAGAACATAAACTCATATTAATATTATTCTAAGTAGAGCCAGGCATGGTGGTGCATGCCTGTAATCCCAGCATTCAGGAGCCTAAGGCAGGAGGCCAGCCTAGGTTACACAGAGAGACCTTGTCTAAGAGCCCAAAAACAAAAAGTGAAACAAAACAAAAATTATTCTAAGTAAAATATATTTGCTTGGGGATATTGATCAGTGGTAGAGCATGTGCTTAGTGTGTAAGAGGCTTTGCGTTCAGTCTCTACCATCAAAAGCACAGTGACCAAAATAAATAAATAAATAAGGATAAATTGGACTGTGGAAAATTTCAAACCTGTGTGCTTTTATGGGTACTATCAAGAAAGTAAAGGATAAACCAGGCACAGTGGCTTATGCTTGTAATCCCAGCGACTAGGGAGGTGGAGACAGGAGAAGTACAAATTCAAGGCCAGAAGCAGCCTACGTAACTTAACGATGCCCTATCTCAAAATAAAAAATAAAAAATGGGCTGAGAGTGCAGTCCAGTGGGAAAGCATCTGCCAAAAGAAAAAAGTCTTTGCAAATCATGTATCTGATAAGGGACTTGTATCCAGACTATATATTAAGTCTTACAAATTAAAAAATCCAACCCAATTCAAAACTAAGTATGGATTTGTATATATATTTCTCCAAAAAAGATGTATAAATGGACAATAAGCGCATGAAAAGCTTGTTGTTGTTGTTGTTAGATGCTGTCATGAAAAGATAGTCAGGCTCATTAGTCATCAGAGAAATGCAAATTAAAACCTCAATGACAAAGCCATGAGCTGCAGAGCCTGCCTGTAATCCCAGATATTCAGGAGGCAGAGCCAGGAGGATTGCCAGTTAGGCAAATGCATAGAGACAATGGATTAGTGGTTACCAGAGGCTGAGGGTAGGAAGGTTTGGGTGCTGATAGACAGTTTCTTTGGGAGCAATAGAAATGTTCTAAATTAATATGGCAGTGATTATTGCAAAATTCTTTGAATATAAAAAAACCCCACTGGTTTGTACACCAAAATGGGTTAATTTACCAGGTGTGATGGTGTGTACCTGTAATGCCAGCATTCAGGAGGCAGAGACAGGATTGTGAGTTTGAGGCCAGCCTGTGCTACATAGCCAGACTTGATTCAATAAATAAATAACAAAAATAAATCAAACTAAAAAGTGAATTTTATGGTATATTAATTATATGTCAACAAGGCTATTATAAGAAACGTATGCAATCAACAGCACTGCCAAAAAATTAATAAAAATTAAAAAAACTAAATTGAAGAAAAAGTTGGCTGGGAGCATAGTTCACAGGGTAGATAGCTTACTGAGTGTGCTTGAGACCCTTGATTGGATACCCTGTACCAGACACACACATAAAGTTGTATACACAACATGATCCTACAAAAATTCCTATACAAAATGGAACATTTTAGATTATGAATTTTATTGCTCAACCAACAATATATTAGTCAAGACTTCTTTTGCAAGTGACAGAAATCCAGTTTAAAGTGATTTAAGCAGAAAATAGAATATATTGGTTCACATAGCCAAAAATCACAGGGGTTGTTGGGTTTGTTGTTGTTGTTGTTAGGTGCTGTCGAGTCGGTATCCGACTCATAGAGACCCTCATAGGGTTTTCAATGGCTGACTGTTTGGGGATTGCCTTGGGAGTGAAGGGTTCTTCTCCCGTTGTTGGGTTTAGGCAGAGCTAAATCTAAAGGTTCAAATGATATAATGCAAGAATCCCTTTCTTTTGCTCCCTCAGATTTGTTTTCTTCTGTGTTGGCTTCATTGTCAGGCAAATACTCTCTTTCAGTGGTGGCAAGAGAGCCACCAGCATCTACAGGACTACATCTTTCCATCTGAAGTGTGAAAGAAAATGTCTTTCCCAACAAAAATCCTGGATTAGACTTTGATTCTCCTGGCCTGTGTCATGTGTGCAGTCAGGGGGATGTGATACTCTCATTGGCTAGGCAGTATAGAAGGGGACAAACTATAATAAATTAATGTTGCTACTATAAATATCAAAATTAGGTTATTTAAAACACGTCCAATCTGGACTTGGTGGTGCATGCCTGTAATCGCAGGACGCAGGAGGCTGAGGCAGAGGATGGAGAGCTTGAGGCCAGCCTGGACTACATAATGAGTACTATATTTCAAAAAAACAAAGAAAAAAAAAGAAGAAGAAGAAAAAGAAAAAGGTAACCTTAGAGTCCTTTGGAACGGACAGATGGATACTTGGAACCAACACTGATTCACTTTAAATGAATGGTTCAAACTCTTAATTTTTAAAAAAAATGTATAGGGCTGAGGGGGCTGGGATTTAGCTCAGTTGGTAGAGTGCTGCACTGCAGTCTCTGAAGTCCTCGGTTGGATTCCTAGCACCGCAAAATTGGGATAAGGACATGGCAATCCACTCCCAAGGCAATCCTGAAACAGTCAGCCATTGAAAAACCCTATGAAGGTGACTATGAGCCGGATACCAACTCGATGGCACCTAACAACAGCATAGGGCTGAGGTACAGCTTAGTGGTCAAGTGCTTGCCTAACACTAGTATGCATGAGGCCCTGCATTTGATCTTCTGCACTGCCAAAAATTAACAACTAATAAAAAACTTTTTAAAAAGTGAGCCATTGTGGCACAAGCCTATAAACCCAGCAACTGGAAGGCTGAGGCGGGAGGGCTCTAAGGTTGAGGCCAGAGGCAGACTATGCAACTTAACAAGATCTTGTCTCAAAATTAAAAACAAACAAAACAAGCTTACCGAGAAGGTATTGGGGGTATGGCATAGCAGCAGGGCACTTGGCAAGTATACCCAAGGTCCTGGGTTCAATCTCTTAGTACTGGAAAAAAAAGACAAGCTAAGATTGCAAGAGGGGCAGATAAGGATAATTCTTGGAATTTTGCATTTTAATTTTTGCAAGGTACTATATATGATAGCCTTGTAAACAAAGATTAATAATTGAATTGGGTGAAGCTATAGTTCATTGACCATCCATTTTCAAAGAGGACAGACTAATGGGTCAAACTAGTGGATGCTGATGGGCTAAAGAGATCTGTTGGTGGTCCTGACCTTGTTGGTCTGTTTATTAGCTACTTGGATATACATTGAGAAATCATATTTACTGGATTAAGGGAAGATACAGGGCCAAAACCAGCTAATACATTGGATTTCAGAGGCAAGATCCAAAATAAATTTCTTTTGATTTTTATTTTGGATAATTGCAAACATTCACACATAGATACTACACCCTATGTGCCAGTCATCTAGCTTCAACAACTTCCTCTCCCTTATTTTATTTTATTCTGAGACAGTGTCTCACTATATAACCCTACTTAGTCTGGAACTCACTATGTAGACCAGGCTGGCCTTGAACTTACCATGATCCTCCTGCCTCTGTCTCCCAGGTGCTGGGATTACAAGCATGCGCCACCAGGCCTGGAAGCCTCATTTTATTTTGAAGCAAATCCAGACACCCTATTTTCAAAGAACAAAACTCAAATACTATTATTACACCTAAAAAGAAACCTTAGTAATTCCTAATATCAAATATCTATCATTTAAATGACTTACTGACTCATAAACTTTTTAAAAAGTAAGTATTTTTCCCCCTGCCTTGCTCGGGATTGAATCCAGGGCCTTGTGTAGGCTAGAAAAGTGCTCTACAGATGAGCTACATCCCTAGTCCTTTTTTATTTTCTTATTTTGAGACAGAGTCTCACTAAGTTGCCCAGGAGGCCTCAAACTCTCCATCCTCCTGCATCAGTCTCTTGAGTAGCTAGGATTACAGGCATGTACCACTGTGCCTGGCTAAAAAGTGTTTTTTAATGGTTGATTTTTATTTATTTACTTACTTACTTATTTATCTTGTGGTACTGCGGAGTTGAACCCAGGGTCTCATGCATGCTTTTGCAGGTGCTTTACCACTGGGCTGTACCCAAAGCTCATGTTTTACTTTTTATTTTGAGACAGCATCTCACTAAGTTACACAGGCTGCCTCTGGCCTTGAACTTGGGATCCTCCTGCCTCTGTTTCCTGAATTACTGGGATAATAAGTGTGAACCACTGCGCCTGGCTGTTTGATTTGTTTTAATCTGGAATCCAGATAATGTTCACACTTTTCAATTGGTCAGTATATCATTTAAGTCTCTTTTATTCACTTTTCTCCCTTGCAACTTATTTGTTAAAGAACCAAAATATTATTTAATAGCAATACATGAAGCACTATTTAGATCCCATAAAGCTGGCTATGATGTACAAAATGAGAGAGACTTCCCTATAGTCCATGAAAAACATCTAGCCTTTTTAGTTGGCCACAGAGCTGAAAGAGTCAACACTGAGACAGAGTTGTCAAAATCCTAATATGTATTTAGGTTGCAATAATCCTAGTGACCCTAGGACATGTATATATTGAGAAACATGATTTCCTTCCTGCTACAAGTTGAAACACGCCTGGTATATTGTACCCAGTTATGGCTTCTACACTTTAAAAGGGACTGAAAAATTGGAATACTTAGACAAAGCTTTATTTGAGAACAGGAGACTCAAGGCAATGGGGCTCTCTTTCTCACTATTTCTCTCTCTCATTTGGCAGTGGGTCTTTACACAATGGATATACATAGAAAATGGTAGTGGGAGAAGGGGCCCTTGAACATTGACATTCAGGAGTTTTGAAGCTAAAAAAGAAAAAAAAAGAGGCAGGTAATGATTTAGTGAAACAATACAAATGTTTTAACAAACAGGTACAGCACTGAAAGTGCTAACATGTTTATGACGAGGGATTTGGAAAACAGCTACCTGGCCAACTGACTGGAAAAGATCCATATTTGTGTCTATTCCCAAGAAAGAGGATCTAACTGAATGTGGAAACTATAGAATGATATCATTAATATCACACACAAATAAAATTTTATTAAAGATCATTCAAAAGTGACTGCAGGAGTATATAGTCAGGGCACTTCTGGAAAATCAAGGCAGATTCAGGAGAGGGTGGGGAACCAGGGACATCATTGCTGATGTCAGGTGGATATTAGCCAAAAGCAGAAAATATCAGAAAGATGTCTATCTATGTTTTATCAACTACACAAAGGCATTTGACTGTGTGGATCATAACAATTTATGGATAACACTGTGATAAATGGGAATAACAGAATGCCTAATTGTACTCATGAGGAATCTGTACATGGACCAGGAGGCAGTCATTCAAACAGAACAAGGAAGCACTACTTGGCTTAAAGTCAAGAAAGGTGTACATCAGGGCTTGTATCCTTTCACCATACCTGTTCAATTTCTATGCTGAGCAAATACTCTGAGAAGCTGGACTTTATGAAGAAGAATGTAGCACCAGGATTGGAGGAAGACTCATTCACAACCTGCGTTATACAGATCATACAACTCTACTTGCTGAAAGTGAATAGTATTTGAAACATTAACTGATGAAAATCAAAGGACATAGCCTTCAGTTTGGATTATGACTCATCAACAAAACAAAAATCCTTACAACTGAGTCAGTATGCAACTTCACAATAAATGGAGAAAAGATTGAAATTGTCCAAAATTTTACTTTATTTGGTTCTGAAATCAACACCCATGGAAGCAGCAGTGAAGAAATCAAAGACACATTGCATTGGGAAAAGCTGTGGCAAAAGATCTCTGAAAGTATTGAAAAGTCAAGATGTCACGTTGAAGACAAAGGTGTGCCTGGTACTTTCAGTAGCATCATATAGTTGTGAAAGCTGGTCATTGAGCAAGGGAGAAAGGAGAAGAATTAATGCATTTGAATTATGGTGCTGGAGATGTCTATTGAATATACCATGGACTGCCAAAAGAACCAACAGATCTGTCCTAGAAGTACAACCAGAGTGCTCATTGGA
>VMDO01028498.1:0-23856 GCA_007922755.1 Pedetes capensis
AGATAATATTGCATATTATGTACCAATCATTCCTGATTACACAGACAGTAATTTTTTAAAAGTAGGTATTCTAAACAACTATCACTCAACAATTAAAATATTACTAGAATACAATCCATGAAGTCACTAAAGTTATATTTACTAATTTGTCTTAAATTTAATAAAATTCCTCCTACTCCAGTAACTTCATTATCATTTTAGCTAATAACCTCAATTATCATAATAGCTGACTATTCAGCTACCATCAACATTAGTTTTATATTTCTGAGTAAAGACAGAGTTAAATGAATAATTTAGTAAAATTATCTTTACTAAAAGGAAATGGAAAATTCAGAATTAATCACCTGACCCTGCTTAGCTTCTGAGATCTGAGGGGATGGGACGCCACAGTGGTACCGCTACAGGCAATAAAATGGGATAAATGGTACTTAAAACAATGAAAATTAATGAGATCACTGAAATCTCATGTAGGACAAGAAAAGATTGTGAGAGAACAGGTAAAATACTCAAACATTGTTCTTTTTGCTCAGAGAGAATTTTTAAAAATTATTTCTATCAACATTGGATTAACAGTGACCTCTTATAAAGGTGCTGAGAATTTATGAAATAAGAAAGAATGTCACTTGTAAAGATGGTAGTTTTTGATAGATTTTTATTAGAATAAAGAAGGAAAGATATCACTCAGTAGATACTGTCCTAAATTAACCCAGAGTGAAATTTTAACCAAATAATAGGAAGAGCTTCCAATAAATCAATCTCTAAATAAAGTTTTCAGCCCTTTTTATTCCCCAAATCTCCTTTCTTTCTCTTCTACCCTTTCACTTCACTGGTCAAAAACTTCCTATATTCTAATACCAGAACTCAAGATTTTTGCCTAACATCCAGTTCTTTGACATAAGGGGGAGGGGGAGGTATTTAAAATCTTAATTCAAATGGTTCTAAAAACCCGTTTAAAGTAGGATAAAAAAAGAAGCATAGAATGTTTTCCACCCATTTTTTATTGCTTTGCATACATTAGCATTTAACCACACACACACACACACACACACACACACTCTCTCTCTCTCTCTCTCTCTCTCTCTCTCTCTCTCTCTCTCTCTCTCTCTCTACCCTCCATGCCCCTGCCAGGGATGTTTTTTAAATTTGATCATGTTACATTTCTGCTTAAATTTCCCCAATGCCTCCATTATGTAGAGCAATTAAAAGCTGAATTTCTTTTATGAGCTTTGTTGAGTCTTTAATATAAAAGAAATATTTTATGCTTTATTCTGTACCAGCTAGGCATGGTGGCACACACCTATAATCCCAGCGGCTTGGGAGGCAGAGGCAGGAGGATCACAAGTTCGAGACCAGAGGCAGGCTGCGTAACTTAGACTCTGTCTCAAAAAGTAAAAAAAATGGGCTGAGGGTGCAGCTCAGTGGTCCAGCACTTGCAGAGCATGCAGGCACGAAGCCCTGGGTTCAACCCCCAGTACTGCAAAAAAAAAAAAAAAAAATTACGATTTCTTCTGTACCTTTGCTTGTTTTACTTTACATCATGTCATGCTCTGGCCGCTATAACTTCTCTGCCAGCATTGCATATCATTCTGGCAGGCACTATCTTAACCAAGTAATCAAAGTTAAGGTATCTAGTATTTGTAAATACACACACACACACACACACACACACACACACACATATAGAGAGACATAAATATAGATATAGTGCCTCATGGTATGATGCATTTAAAATTAACACAATATTATTTCAATCTGCAGCCACAGAACCCTAGCATCTGCCCCCCTGATCTCAGAAGCTAAGCAGGGTCAGCCTGGTTATTCCTCGGATGGGAGACCACATGGGAGTACTGGGTGCTCCAGGTGAAGAAGGACCTGCCCATCTACTCCCAAAACAATCCGCCATTGAAAACCCTATGAATAGCACTGCCAATAGTGCTGGGCAAGGCACAGTGTTGTAGAGTGTATTCATCTGTTGTACATAGGGTTACTATGAGTCAGGCCCAACTCAAAGGCACCTAACCACAGCAAACCCCTACCAAATATGTGTAACCCCAATCTGATCCTGAAGAGATATCAGAAAAACCCAAATTAAGGTACATTTCATAAAAAGTTATATACTATTTTAAAATGATTAAAAGAAAAAAAAAGCTAAAGAAAGAATCTGAGGAACTATTTAAGATCCAAAGAGACTCTTGAACAAGACATTAAAAAAAAATGTAATATGTGATTCTAGATTACTTACCTCGGAGTAAAAATAGCTACAAAGGATACTATTAAGACAATTGATAAAATTCAAATATGAACTACAGATTAAGCAATAGTACTGCATCAATGTTAAATATCTTGCTTTTGACAATTGTACTCTGGTTATGTAAGAAAATATCTTTGTTCTCAGAAAATACAAACTCTATGGTATTATTCTCAAATGGTATACAGAAATTTTAAAGTTTCTGGGCCTTGTGCTTCCAGCCAAGATGGAATAACAGAGATCAACTTTACCCTCCTTCTAGAAACAATTTTTTAAAAGAACAAGTTATATGAAACATCAATTTGTAATACAATAGAAATCAGGAAACAAAAGACAGTGATCTCTGAGACATGGGAAAGTAAACTAAGTCAGCCCTATGATGGCCCCAGATTTATACCTTAAAAATTTTGAAGCCATGGCACAAGGAGTAGAAAAGTAAGCTCAATGGACTCTTTAAGTTGAAGAGACAACTGAAAATAGGAGAAAATAAGACAATTAGAATTTATAGGACTGGGGTAGGAGCAAAGACAGCTATACAAAGAAAGAACTCTGGTGATTTACAGGGAGTCCCCTTGAATATTCACCCGGGTAATGATCACCTGACGAATGTGAGAGAGTTGTAGAAGACCTAAGAAAGAATGACCCCAAAGTAGTAGAGATAACAATGCCCAACCACATCCACAGATACACAGCATTAGTGTGGGGGTTGAAATTCACCCCTCATGATTCACAGAGTATAGTACCCAGAAGGGCTTTGTCTCAGTATTGGAGAATAATTAGCTCTAGACTGAATGACCACTGCTCCTGTTCCAACATAACAAATTTTAAAAGTGAGACACAAACCAAACAGTTTCCAAAGAATTTAATTGCATCCCAAAAGAAAAGTTCAAGAATATTTATAGAAATACAAAAATATCTAGCATCTAAGAGAGTAAAATAACACAATGTCTAGCATTTAACTAAAAATTGTCAAGTATGCAAAGAAGCAGGAAAATACAGTGCATAAAAATGAAATAACTTAATCAAAACCAATCCCCAACTGATACAAATGTGAAAAATAAAATAAAATTTTGGCAAATCATATCTAACTGTACTAAAAGAACAGCACTGAAGAAGGGGATCAGAAGAGATTGGCCATCAGAGGGAAATGCAGAGAGTGAATATGAGCAATGTACAATGATATGCATGTATGGAAATGGCATAATGAAACTCATTTAGTTGTACTTTAACATGATAAACATGCTCAGCAAACTAGGAATAGAAGAATACTTTCTGATTCTGATAAAGGAGGAAAAAAATAAAAAAACAAAAACCCTCTTCTGAAAGACAGAATGGCTTCTCTAAGATTAGGAACAAGACAAGGATATTTTCTACCACTGCTTTTATTATACATCGTAATACATGTTCAAACTAGTACAATAAGGACAGAAAAATAAAATTCATTCACAAAAAAAGTAAAACTGTTTTTAATCTCAGAGAACATGATTGACTTTGTAGAAAATCCAATAAAATCTTTTTTAAAAAGATACTAAATCTAATAAATGAATAGCAAGGTTGCAAAATGTAAAATCAATATATAATTATCAATTATATTTTATATGCCAGTGATTAAACACTAAAAATGAAATTTTAGAAACAAACCACTCACAATAACATTATGAAAAATCAACTCACTATGTTCAGAACACACTCAAGAGTGGGGGGATTACATAAGGTCATAAATACTGGGAGGTGAAAACCATTGGGGGCCATCTTAGAAAATGCCTACCATTGGTATCAATAATTTTAAATAATAATTTTTGTTTAACAATTTTATAACAATTTTATAATTCCTCTAAAAGGACTCTATCCAGATTACCTATTCAGCTTAAATCTTGGTTTTACTAATTACTGTGCAACCTTGCCAATCATTTAACTTTCCTCTGCCTCAGTTTTCTTGTCTATAAAATAGAGATAATAATAGTATCTATCTCATGTGCTTATTTTAGCTTTAAATGATTAATTATCTGTAAAGCACTTAAGTATCTGGGACATAATAAGCACTTGTTTATATACATATGTCAATACATCTATAAAAACCAATATAAGTTTTATTTTTTAAAGTTAAGTGTTTATTACAACATGCTGTTCTTTAACTACTTAAGGTAAACTTCTACAAATAAGGCACAGTTGTTAGACAAGGTGTGTACAAAACTAATTCACTAAATTGACATAGCCAACCTTTGGCATTGAGGGAAAATGTCTTCTTATCTCCATTTTTAGTTGAAGTTTCACAAACACAGGTAATGACTGGGATGACCACATTCCTGATTTGCCAGATCCTAGTTTGTGCCTATTCTCCATGTCTAACTGTGGATGCTATCTACTTTCACTCTTAAAAGTGTCTTAGTTTACACAAGAAATTATAGTTATGCAGGTCTGTCATAGCCCTAGGATGGAAAAATGAATCTAGATAAACACTTTTAAGTAAAGAACAAACAAGGCAAAGACAAAAGGAAAAGAAAGAGAAGTAAGGAGGTATATAGGCAGTAGGGAAGGATAGGAATGGCGAGAACACAGTGTAGTAGTAAGAAAATAATAAATGCTACCTTATGGCCAAACACCAAAATCAACTTCTCCATAATCTGAATTCACAATTTCTATGCTGCCTATAAAACTAATATTATTTTTAAAGGTCAGTAATAGGTCATAAAATATTTAACTGGTATTTCCTTAAGGATTAAAAATGTCTTATGAATTAAATGTTAATGTACCACATTTAATCTCACTTTCTTCTATCTGTTCTCACATATAAGCATAAAGCCAATAAAAATTTTGTTTAAATCCATATATTATAGGTCAAGTTCGAGCAAGAAACCATTTTTACACCTCTTTTAAAACTCCCATTTGAAAACATTAGTTGACTTATTTCAGAAATTCTAATTCCTTTGTAATCCAGTAACACCAAAGTAAACAGTCATGACCCCAAAAGAGGATAAATTTGCCCACTTTAATTAAAGACCAAATGATTTGATTTGGTATGCAATTTTTCCGTCTATACTTTAGGATATTTTATAAATCCCATGCTTTTCACTAATGAAAAATTAGAAAAGTACAATAATTGAAAAAAAAGTCTATAAACAAAGGCATTCTTAAAAGTTAGGTACCTTCAGTTTTCAAGAATTTAGGCTAAGAAGAAGAATGCAGTACTAATGCATGCCAAAACATGGATGAACTTTGAAAATGTTTTGCTAAGTAAAAGAAGGGTCACAATAAGCCACATGTTGTACGATCCAATTTAATGAAAGATCCAGAATAGGCAAACATATGCAGTCTGAAAGTTAGACTAGAAGTTGCCTGGGGCTGGAGCAGGTGTGAGGTTAGGAATGAGGGAAATGGGACATTACTTCCTTTGAGAGTGATGGAATATTCTAAAATTAATTACAGTGATATTTGAATGATCCTGTGAATATTTTTTAAAGCCACTGAAATGTACTTTAAATAGGTAAATTGTATGGTCTATGAATTGTATTTCAATAAAACTGTTACCAAAAAATGAATTCAAGCTATAATTCCTACTCTACATAAACTCTTATGTGCTAACATCTAAAAATGGAAAAATGTATTTCCAATGTATTACAGAAGAAAAAGCCAAGAAACACAGAAATTAGTCTATTAATACTAATTGCCAAGCATTCATCCTAGTACACTCTATGTTACTAAATTCCTACTGAATTTCAGACTATATATGTATTTCTTGAATATTTTGCCACAAAAAAACTTTTTAGAAATTGACTTTAAACTTCTGGTGGGTATTTACAGATATTTTCTGAAATTTAATGGGGAAATAAAAATGAGTAATGTGTCAAATTACAGGCTTTTATTACAAGTAGCTGCTAATTTGCAGTTTGTTAGAACAAAATTTAAAGTATATAAGGTAACACATGCTGAGCTAATGTTTCATTTATATATTCTACGATTTTTACATATCAAAACACTATGTTGTACACTATAAATATATACAATTTTTATTTGTCAATTTAAAAAATATAAGGCCAGGAGCAGTGGTTATTGTTGTTGTTAGGTGCCATCGAGTACTCATAGCAACCCTACATACAACAGGCGAAATACTTTGTCAGTGCTTCTCTGCTGTTCATAGGGTTTTCAATGGTGGATTGATTTTTGGGAGCAGGTTGCCGGGTCCTTCTTCCAAGCCTACAGCACCTGGTGTTCCCAGGCAGTCTCCCTTCCAAGTACTAACTAGCCCCGACCCTGCTTAGCTTCCTAGATCTGACAGGATTGGATGCTACAGTGCTACAGCTGCAGGCAGGAGCAGTGGTAGATGCCTGTAATCCCAGTGACTCAGGTGGTGGAGGCAGGAAGATTACAAGTTTGAGGCCATAGGCAGCTTGTGTAACTTAGTAAGACGCTGACTCAGGACAAAAGATAAAAAAGGGATGGGGGCATTCAGTGGCTTCCATACGAGCTCTCAACAAGAGGATGTGCAGAGAACATGATCAGAGGTGTGGCACAGTCTGCCCTAGTGGGGGAAGAATACCAACACCCTTGTAGGTATCTCCTTAAACAACATTAGCTCTCAAACAAGAATATCAAAATTATAAAGGCAAGAGTGAATGAAGCTATTACCCTAGCAGTGGAATGTTTTCCATGCTCTGACACTGGAGTCCAAGATCCAAAAAAAAAAAAAAAAAAAAAAAAAAAAAAAAAAAAAAAAAAAAAAAAAAAAAAAAAAAAAAAAAAAAAAAAAAAAAAAAAAAAAAAAAAAAAAAAAAAAAAAAAAAAAAAAAAAAAAAAAAAAAAAAAAAAAAAAAAAAAAAAAAAAAAAAAAAAAAAAAAAAAAAAAAAAAAAAAAAAAAAAAAAAAAAGACATTAAACTAAGGGCAATACAAAGCATATAAGGTAGTAATACCCAGATGAAGCAAGGGTAAAGCTCAACCCAAAACCATATGAAATATGAAAAAACAGGATGAAGATGTCCCTAGTGACCACAATCCTTTAATATTAACTTTTTAAAAATTTTGAATATGCCAGCAAAAGAATTTAGAAGTCTGCTTATAAGTATGTTAAAAGATCTCAAAGATACCACAACCAATTAAAAGACACCAATTGAAACACTGGACAAAAAATTATCTAATTTAGTAGAAAAATTCAGCAAAGAAATTGAGATCCTAAAGAAGAAATGAACAGAAATCCTGTAATTACAAAACATAGTCAAACAACTTAACGTATCAGTAGAGTTTATGGTATCCAGATTGGATGAAGCAGAAAATAGAATTTTAGATACTGAAGAAAAAGTTGAAGAACTTCTCTATTCAGATACCAAGAAAGACAGAAAGATGAGGCAATATGGTCAATACTTTCAAGAAATCTTTGATAAATGAAGACACACAACATTTGAATATAGGGGGTTCATGAAGGGGCTGAAACTAACACTAGGGGCATAGGAAATCTTTTCAATGAAGTAACAGCTGTAAATTTCCCAAACCTAAGAAAAGATACATATGCCCAAGCCACAGAGGCATCCAGAATGCCAAATAGAGTAGACCAGAACAGATCCTATCTGTGACACATTATAAATGGAATGCCAAATCTAGAGAGCAAGGAAACTATTTTAAAGGCTGCAAGAGAGAAACAACAACTCATCTACAAAGGCAATATCATCAGAATAACAGCTGACTTCTCAAAAAGAACCCTAAAAGCAAGAAAAGCATGGTCAGACATTATTGAAGTCCTGAAATAAAAAAAATAAATGTCAACCAAGATTCCTTTACCAAGCAAAGCTATCTTTTAAAATAGACAAAGAGTTCAAGACTTTCCATGATATTGACAAGTTTAAGCAGCTCACAATCACCAAATCAGCATTGCAGAGGATTCTTAAAGAAATACTATATGTGGAAAAAGCAAGACAAGCCCAAATGCAAGACAAAGGAATAAATAAAAGACTTGAGAGAAATTAATGAACGTAAGCTAATTAAGAACCAAAGAGAAACAACCATGAAAATGATACAGAATACCAAGCTTCTCTCAATAATTATTATAAATGGAAATGATCTTAACTCACCACTCAACAGGTACTGATTGGCCAACTGGATTAAAAAATAAAAACCCTAAATATGTGGGATTCAAGAGACTCATTGCACTCACAAAGATCATAATAGTCTGAAATTTAAAGGGGGAAAATAGTATACCAAGCACATGGAAAACAACAAAAAAGCAAGGGTCTGAGTTGGGACTTAGGACTTCAACCTAAAACTAACTAGAAGAGATAAAGGTGGTCACTATATATTAATAAAAGGAACAGTCAACCAATAATGTTAGTCAATATTTATATACCAAACATAGGAACACCTAGCTTCATAAAACAAACATTACTGGCAATAAAGGAACATATAGGTCCATATACAATTATAATGTGAGACCTCAATATCCCATTCTCTTCAAGACAAAGGTCATCAAAGCAAAAGATCAACAAAGAAACGATGGGTTTAAACTACACCATAGACCAACTAGACATAACAGGTGTGTATAGAATATTCCATCCATCAGAGGCAGAATATACATCCTTCTCAACACCACATGGATCTTCTTCTAAAATAAAGCACATTCTAGTCCACAAAAATGGCCTCAACAAATATAAAAAAATTGAAATCACCCCCAGTACCTTATCATATCTCAATGAAATAAAACTAGAAGTCAAAAGCAAGCAAGAAAACCTACAAAAAATGTTACAAATACATGGAGATTAAATAACACATTTCTTTCTTTTTTTTTTTTTTTTTTTTCTGTGGTACTGGGAGTTGAATCCAGGGTCTCGTGCTTGCATGCTCTGCAAGTGCTGAACCACTGAGCTGCACCCCCAGCCCAGTTTTTCACTTTTTGAGACAAGGTCTCGCTAAGTTACGCAGACTGCCTCTGGTCTCAAACTTGCGATCCTCCTGCCTCCGCCTCCTGAGCTGCTGGGATTACAGGTGTATGCCACCGCGCCCAGCAATAACACATTTCTGAATGATCAATGGATCATCAAAGAATTCAGAACGGAAATTAAAAAGTCCTTTCAACCAAATGATGATGAAAATACAACCTACCAAAATCCAGGGGATACAACAAAGGCAGTCCATAGTTCATAGCTATGAGTGCCTACATCAATAGGATAGAGAAGGCACAATTAAATAGCTTAATGATACACCTCAAAGTAAAAACAATAAAAACATCAATAACAAGCCAACCCTGAAAGGAGTATGCAGAAAGAAAGAATTAAGACCAAGGCAGGAATTAACAAAATAGAGACTAAAAGGACAGTATAAAAAATAAAACTAAAGTTGGTTCTTCAAAAAGATCAACAAAATTGACACTTCCTTAGCCAGACTTACCAAAAGAAAAGGAGAAAAGACACAAATTAATAAAATCAGAAATAAGAAGGGGGACATAAGGATGGATATCAATGAAACTACTTTGAGAAATTGTACTCGTCAAAAAAATGAAAATACAGAAGAAGTACGTAAATTCCTTAAAACTTATGACTTAACAACACTACATCCTGAGGACATAAATAAATTAAATAGCCTTATATCAACCAGTGAAATAGAGGCAGTAATAATAATATAAAAAAGCCTGACAAAGAAAAGCTCAAGTCCTAATGATTCATGGCTGATTTCTATCAACTTTAAAGAATTAATACCGATACTCCTCAAACTATTTCATAAAATAGAAAGAGATAGCATACTTCCAAATTCATTCTACAAAGCCAGTATCACCCTCATACCAAAATAGATAAGGATACTAAAAAGAAAGAGAACTATAGACCAATTTCTCTGATGAACATAGATGCAAAAATCCTCAATAAAATTCCTGCAAACCAAATACAGCAACACAGGAAAAGATCATACACCACAATCAGGTGGATTTCTTTCCACAGATGCAAGGCTGGTTTAACACACATAAGTCAACTAATATAATTCAACATATCAAGAAACTTGCAGACAGAGGTCACATGATCACCTCAATTAATACTAAGAAGGCCTTTGACAAAGTTCAACATTCCTTCATGATAAAAGTCCTGAAGAAATTGGGCATGGAAGGAACTTATCTCAATAAAAAGGCCATATATGACAAACCTATAGTCAACATCATATTAAATGGTGAAAACATGAAAGTATCTCCACTAAGATCAGGAACAAGACAAGGATATCTACTCTGTCCTCTCCTAATCAACATCGTGATTGAAGTCCTAGGCAAATCAATCAGGCAAGAGAAAGAAAGAAAGGGAATACCAATGGGGGAAAGAAGAGGTCAAACAATCCCTATTTGCAGATGACATTATCCTATAACTACAAGACCCTAAAAATTCCCCTAAAAAATTCTTAGATCTAATTAGCTTCTTCAGCAAAGTTGTTGTTGTTGTTAGGTGCCATCGAGTCAGTATCCGACTCATATCGACCCTCATAGGGTTTTCAATGGCTGACTGTTTTGGGATTGCCTTGGGAGTGGATTGCCAGGCCCTTCTCCCATTTTTGTGGTGCTGGGAATTGAACTCAGGACCTCAGAGACTGCAGCGCAGCACTCTACCAACTGAGCCAAATCCCAGCTCAGCAAAGTAGCAGGATACAAAATTAACACTCAAAAATCAGTACCCTTCCTTTACACCAATAGTGAACAGGAAGAGAATGAAATCAAAACAACAATCCTATTCACAATAGGCCACCAAAAAATTAAATATTTAGGAATTAATCTAACCAAAGACCCCAAAGACTTCTACAATGCAAACTTCAAAACATTAAAGAAAGAAATAGCAGAAGATATTACAAGATGGAAGGTCCTCTCTTGCTCATGGATTGGAAGAAATAATATTGTAAAAATAGTGACACTATCAAAAGTGATCTACAGATTCAATGTGATCCCCATCAAAATTACAATGACATACTTTGCAGAAATAGAAAAAAAACACTAAAATTTGTTTGGAAGCAAAAAAGACTGCAAATAGCCAAAACAATGCAGGAGGTATCACAATACCTGACTTTAAACTATATAACAGGGCCATAAGTGGCAAAAACAGCTTGGTAATGGTACAAAAACAGGCATGAAGACTAATAGAACAGAAGACCCAAATATACACCCATGCAACCATGGCCACCTGACCTTGACAAAGGGGCTAATGACACATTGGAGAAAAGATACCCTCTTCAATAAATAGTGCTAGGAAAAATTGGATATCCATATGAAGTAGAATGGAAATAGACCTGTATCTCTCAATCTGTATGACAGTCAACTCAAAATGCATCAGAGACCTCAGCATAAAACTGCAAACTTTAAAACCACTAGAAGAAAAGATAGGAAACACACTCTAACACATAGACATAAGTACTTCCTTAACAAGACTCCAATAGCCCAGGAAACTGCACCAAGAATCAACAAATGGGATTACATAAAACTAAAAAGCTTCTTAACAGCAAAGGAAACAGTTAACAGAGTGAAAGGCAAGTCCACAGAATGGGATAAAGTCTTTGCATCTGACAGAGGACTAATTTTTAGAATATACAAAGAACTTAATAAATCAAACACCAAAAGAACAAATAATCCAATAAATAAGTGGAGAATGGAACTGAACAGTCTCAAAAGAAGAAATACAAATGGTCAATCAACATATGAAAAAATGCTCAATATCCCTAGTCGTTGTTGTTAGGTGCCGTCAAGTCGGTATCCGACTCATAGCAACCCTCATAGGGTTTTCAATGGCTGACTGTTTCGGGATTGCCTTGGGAGTGGGTTGCCAGGTCCTTCTCCCATTTTGTGGTGCTAGGAATCGAACTTGGGACCTCAGAGACTGCAGAGCAGCGCTCTACCAACTGAGCTAAATCCCAGCCCCCCCCCCAGTCATTACGGAAATGTAAATCAAAACAACATTGAGATTCCATCTCATTCCAGTAAGAATGGCCAAGATTAACAAAACAAATAACAACAAATGCTGGTGAGGATGCAGTAGGACTGTAAATTAGTTCAGCCCCTTTGGAAATCAATGTGGAGGTACTATAGAAAACTAAGAATAGAACTACCATATTGTAGGGATGAGGCATAGAGAGGAAAGGAAGAGATATGACTCTGAGACTGCTTGGCTTGAGGCTTATCTGGCCCACCTTGAGTTCTGAGGCACACCGGGGACTCTTTTGTGACTCATGGTTGCACACCTGGCTTGAGTCCTTGAGGCTGAGACTAAATGGCCATTAATGGCTTGCCGATGGCACACCGGGCTCAAGCTTTTGGGGTTGAGCCTACAAGGTCAAGCCCATGAGGTCAAGACAAGATGGCCCCTGCCCAATGCAGCTAGGGTGTGTCACTCTTCAAATTTCTTGCCATGTCATATCACCAGATATCATATGATTGGTTGGTTTAAGCACCTGATGTCACCTAATTGGCTAACCCAAGACGTCATGTAAACGTCACAAATACTCAGTGGTTGACCCAAAAGGCTTACAAGCGTGGTGCACAGGAAGAGAGTTGAGTTCTTCCTTGTTCAGAAATAAAGTAGTCACCACCCTGAAGGGCTGCCAGAGTGGTGTGTCTCTATACAACTAAAGAGTAGCAGGTTTTTTACTCGTGAGGTTTCGATTCTTTGCCAGGTGGGGCCCCATACCATATGACCTAACTATACTACTTCTGGAAATATACCCAAAGGAAGATAAGTCATCATACCATAAGGACACTTGCACTTCTGTATTTAATGCAGCACTTCTCACAATTGCAAGGGTATGGAACTACCCAACATGTCCATCAATAGAGGACTGAATTGAAAAATTGTGGTATATATACACAATAGAATATTACTCAGCAGTAAAGAAGAATGAAATTATGTCACTTGCAACAAAATGGATGGAAATGGAGAACGTAATTTTAAGTGAATTAACCCAGACTCAAAGAAATAACATATGTTCTCACACATATCCAGGAAATAAATCTAACGTAAAGGAAAAAAATAATTTTATATATATAAATAGATAAAAATAAGCAATCATACTTAACTAAGAATGGAAAATACAAATAGAACTGATAGGAGTGGGGAGGAAACAAGCAGGTGAGAGTGGAGGTTGGGGAAAGGATGAAGAGGGAGGAGAACAATCTAGAGGGCTAAAGAGGGAGGGGAAAAACAAAAAATACAGGATGCAACTAAATGAACATATAAAAAAAGAAAAAACTCAATGAGGGTATAACTCATGTTTGCATATGACTATAACTATATATTAATTAAAATTCCTACAATTTTTCCCTTTTTTTCATGCATTCATCCTGCTCTGTAAAATATGCAAGGTGATGGATGTGTAAACAAAACTAACTTAATAACTGCATAATGGATATATCAAATGACTTATTACTTGGTATCCCACTAACATTTATAAATGCATTAATTAATTAATTAATCAATTAATAGGGCTGGGCGCCAACTCAGTGGTAAAGCACTTTCAAAGTATGTGTAATGCCCTGGATTCAGGCCCTCAGTACCACAAAAAAAAAAAAAAAAAAAGTAAAAATAAAAATGCAAAGCTTAATAAATATAACTTGAATGTTCTGTAAGAAGTTATCTTCTTTACTGTGTATGTATAGTCCTCTTTTGTTGTTGTTGTTAGGTGCCGTTGAGTCGTTATCCGGCTCGTATCAACCCTCATAGGGTTTTCAATGGCTGTTTCAGGATTGCCTTGGGAGTGGATTGCCAGGCCCTTCCCCCATTTTTGGGGTGCTGGGAATCAAACTCGGGACCTCAGAGACTGCAGCGCAACGCTCTACCAACTGAGCTAAATCCCAGCCCAGTCCTATTTTACTTTCATAAATTATATATCTGATTTCACATACAAAGTATTAATCATTTCTTGACTTAGTAATATTATATATTTGGCTAAAACTAAAATATCAAGCTAGAAATATCAAAAATAGAAATTGAATAGCAAAAAAATAGAAAACCAAGAAAGGGTTAACTAACAATGTAAATGTGATAGATGTCAATGTTTTCCTGAATTATATTTGCTGCTATATAATATATAAGGGTATTTATGTACACAGTCCTTTGCAGTTTCACAGTCCTTTGCAGAAAAAATTTCTGGAAAAAACCTTACTTTTTATTATGCAATAAATGTGTTCCATAACCATTATTTTATTCAAATGAACAGTTTATTGTTATGCAAAATTAGGGCTGGGGTTTAACTCAGTTGGTAGAGTGCCATTCTGCACTTTCTGAGGCCCTGGGTTCAGTCCCCAGCACAGCAAAAATGGGAGAAGGGCATGGCAGCCCACTCCTGAAACAATCTCTAAACAATCACCCACTGAAAACTCTATGAGCGTCACTGTAAATTGGACATAACTCAAAGGCACCTAAAAACAACAACAGGTTCTTCATTCTGATATGCAATAATATTGTACTAACCTAGAATAGAAATATATTGTCACATAACTAAAAAGGAATATAATGTTACCAATAAATATTAGGGGCTGGGATTTAGCTTAGTTGGTAGAGCGTTGCGCTGCAGTCTCTGAGGTCCGGAGTTCAATTCCCAACACTGCAAAAATGGGAGAAGGACCTGACAATCCACTCCCAAGGCAATCCCAAAACAGCCATTGAAAATCCTATGAGAGTCGCTATGAGTCGGATACTGACTCGACAGCACCTAACAACAACAACAATAAATATTAATAAATAGGTAGTAATAAAATCTAGAAATTTACTGGAAAAAAGATGTAAGATGTAGAATATAATACATGGAAATACTGCTATATCTCTACACATTTATACATTACAGAACTAACTTTGGTATACAGAGATCAGATAGTTACAACACCATAGAAAAGTAACTGAATATCACTTTACAACATGACATGAAGCTGCATAATGTTTTTTGAGAAACCTAGATGGTAAAAGGCGCCTGCAGCCGTAGCCCTGTGGTATCCGATCCCATCAGATGTCGGAAGCTAAGCAGGGTTGGGACTGGTTAGTACCTGGATGGGAGACCGCCTGGGAACACCAGATGCTGCAGGCTTGGGAGAAGGACCCGGCAACCCCCTCCCAAAAATCAATCTACCATTGAAAACCCTAGAAACAGCAAAAAAGCACTGACAATAGTGTTTCCCCTGTTGTACAGAAGGTCGCTATGAGTCGGATACCGACTCGACAACACCTAACAACAACAACAGATGGTAAAAACAGTTTTTCATTATATTATGTTATTATTATTCAAAACTAGTATATATAAAGTAGTATACAAACATGCATATACTTATATACAGAACATACATATATTTACATCACAATAAGATAGTATTACATAAAATTATTTTCCTTGGTATTATTTTAATATTGTTGATACTAGATAAAACAACAAAGTTTTACATTTATATTCTTTCTTTGTTTTCTGTCTAGTCAGGATGATCTGACAATTTTGCAGAGCTCAATTTTAAATTTAAATCAATAAAACAATTAGCATTTTCTAAAGAAGATAAGATTTTGAGCTTTTCAAAGTAACTATTGTTACCTAATCAACTTTTCTGCTTAAAACATTTAAGCAGAAACTGGGACAAAACTTGACCTAAGGGGAAAAAAAAGTATCAATCCGTTTTCTTCTGTAATTCTTGATAAACACCTTATATATTATTATACATTCTCCTTAAGTGAACTGAAATTTTGAGCAAATATAAGTCATGATCTTACAAATAAACAATGGGATTAAAACTCTGAATGTGTTAATAAGTGAGTTACATGAAACAATTTTCAACATTAATATAAAATCATCTGTGGAATTCTCAGATTTGTTTTTACTAAAAGCACTATGACTTAAAGATGTTCAACTTCACAAATAAAAAAATACATTGTGTAGAATCAAGCATTTATAACTCTCTTTCCTTCCTTGAAAAAATAACTGTCTCTAAATAATAAAGATGATAGTAATCTCATTTTGATTAGTCATCATATGGCCCTATTGTGTACGCAAGAAGTCATTTTGAGACTTTAATAACAATTTAAGCTGGGAGTGTTAGCACATGCCTCTAATCCCAGGGGCTTGGGAGGCTGAGGCAAACGGATCACAACTTTAAAGCCAGAGACAGCCACTGTAATTTAGGGTACCCTGCCTCAAATCTCAGTAACTCAGGAGGCTGAGGCAGAAGGATAGAGAGTTCAAGGCCAGAGGCAGCCTGTGTAATTTAGTGAGATCCTAATTCAAAGTAAAAAGTATAAAATGGGCTGGGGGTGCAGCCCAGCACTTGCAAAGTATATGCAGGCCCTGGGTTCAACCTCTAAGGTCCCCATCCTCCCAAAAAAAGAAAATTCCCTACTGCTCCAAAGAGGTATTTTTCTAATCTCTATTTTTTCAGTCAATCTAAACTCTGAACTGCCCTATTAAATCCCAAAATCATTTCTAGTATTGGTCTGATGATCAGAGACAATCCTCACACATCTGTTAGTTTGTCTGCTGTGGAAACTTGTGTGTTGCTGTGATGCTGAAAGCTATGCCACCAGTAATTCAGATATCAGCAGGGCCACCCACAGTGGGCAGGTTTCAATTGAACTTCCAGACTAAAACTGACTAGGAAAAAGAAACTGGCTGCCTACTCCCAAAACAAGTGGCCATTGAAAACCCTATGAACAGCAGAGAAGCACTCTCAAATACAGTGCCAGAAATGAGCCAACTCCCCTACCCCACAAGCTGGAAGAGTTGCCTCCTCAAAGTAGTGTTGACCCTAATGACAGGAATGGAGTAAAGCCCCTGGGACCTCCATTTGCTGGTGTGACATGATTCAAACTGGGAAGAAATATAGTGGCTGCATCATTGGGTTCAAACATATGGTCAATATGAGTTGGAACCAACTTGACAGCACCCAACAATAACGTTAAAGACAAATGAAGGCATGAACACTATGTTCAAATCCCACACCCCAAAAAGGTACTCAAAGTAGTTTACAGAAGCAAATATGAGGTCTGAAGAAAATAGGTAAATATACAGGCCAATTCAGACTAACAAACTGGAGAACTAACTAAATGTTGTAGCCAGTGCAAAGAGAAAGTAGTTAACTGCCCAGATCTATTTTATTACTTGAATAATTACAAATGTGCACCTTTGATGTAACTTGTCATTTGATGCAAAAGGTAAGAATCCAGTGCAGATATAATCATGAAAATGTGAAGTGACATTTTGGGGAAGAGAAAGGGTTTTACAATATAAATACAGAAGCTATGAAAATTATCTATGATCACTGTGTTAACTATACATAGTAGACAGTTTTCTCTAGTAATTTCATCGAGACATTTAGCTCAGTTAGTAGAGTGCCATTCTGCATTCTCTGAGGCCCTGGGTTCCATCCCCAGCACCACAAAAGCAGGAAGAGGGCATGGCAATTCACTTCCAAAGCAATCCCGAAACAATCTGCCATTGAAAACCCTCCAAGGGGTTTCAGTTTGACAGCACCTAAAAACAACAATCATATCTTGATTTCTTCCTGTGGTACTTGAAGGTTGAACCCACGGCCTCATAAATACTTTGCAAGGGCTCTACCATTGAGCTGCAACCCCAGCCCATTTTCTTTTGTTTTATCTTGAGACAGGGTCTTGTTATGTTACACAGGCTACCTCTGGCCTTGAACCTACAAGCCTCCCACCTTTGACTCCCAAATTGCTGGGATTACAGCTGTGAACCACTGAGCCTAGCCATAACTGTATTTTTTTACACAAAGATTTCCTCATTAGTATAATTCCTAGTGTGTGTGTGTATATATATATATATATATATATATATATATATATATATACATATACATATACATATATATGTATAAATATATATATATAAATATAATTGGCAGTTGAACCTATGGCCTGGCACCTACTTTGCAAGTGTTCTACCACTGGGCCACACCCCCAGCCCATTTATTTTTTTAATTGAAAAACAGGGTCTCACTAAGTTTAGCTGGCTACCTTTGGTATCAAACATGCGATCCTCTTGACTCAACCTCCTGAGTCACTGGGATTAAAGGCATGTGCCACAGTGCCCAACTATTTTTAATTCCTTAAGTATATTTGGGAACATTTCAGACCACAAAGACTGAGGAATTACAAGACTGATCAGATTGATATGTCAACATACATGAACATAGAACTATATGATGTTTTATTCAGGAAATATATCACAAAGAAAATTTTCTGAGTAATGATGGTGGGTATGTAAAATCAATTAAAGTAAGTACAATTAAAAAAAAAGAACTCAGAAACTGTAACTTTATGATTTAGTTAGCAGAAAAGTTTTTCCAAAAGCTAAATTTACATTATCTTATTGGGATTCAATATTTGACCCCATATACTTTATCCTCTCTCCACAGACTTTAACATGGAGCCAATGAGTATACCACAAATGATGTATATGTTACATATGGCCTTCCAAATTAAAAGAAATAATCAAGCCGGGCGAGGTGGTGCATGCCTGTAATCCCAGAAGCTTGGGAGGCGGAGGCAGGAGGATTGCAAGTTCAAGAGCAGAGGTAGTCTGTATAGCTCAGTGAGACCCTGTCTCAAAAAGTAAAAATAAAATGGGCTGGGGGTGCAGCTCAATGGTCCAGCCCTTGCAAAGCATGCAAGTGCAAGGCCCTGGGTTCAACCCCCAGTACCACCAAAAAAAAAAAAAAAAAGAGAGAAATAATCAAGATAACAAATGCTATTTCACTGAGCCCATATAAAATAATGATTCCATTTTGCTTCTTGATTGTTATTGCTACTTTACTTTGTCTTTTATTTTTAAATACCAGTAACAGGTCAAAAGATACTTATCTTAAAATTATTTAAGTACAATGTTTCTAACCAATCACAATTGTTGTTGTTGTTGTTGTTAGGTGCCATTGAGTCAGTTCCAACTCACAGGGACCCTATGCACAACATAGGAGTATAAAAATAAGTAAAACAAAAATGGGCATGGTGATGCACACTTGAAGTCTGAGCTCCTTAGGAAGAAGGGGCAGGAGAATCACTTAGCCCAGGAGTTTGAGGCCAGCCCAGCAACAAAACAAAATCCCATCTCAAAAAGAAAATAAACAAATAAAAATGAAAAAGAACTAAGAGAGACAGAATAGTTTAATCAAAGAAGACAAGCTCACCATCATTTGATTCCTAACCTTCACTTACTGGCTGAGTGTCCCTGAGAAACTTATGTAACTATTTTGAACCAGCATTCTCATTTCTACCATGAGAAAAATAACAATAATATCTACTTTACAGATCTCTTGCTGGAAAGCTAAGAATAAAAAGGGTCTGAATACAGTTTTGTAAAACAAGAAAGCAATATATGAATTCATTGGGTTATTGTTGAGTAATAATATTGCTTGAAATAAAAGATGTTTAATATATTATGTAATAAATCTGCTTTATATCTTAATTTAAATATTTTAATTAAATATTCATTTAAGTAAACTGTATAATAACTAATCTCCTCCCTTTTAATAAATTAACACAATTAACACAACTAGGAGGTAAGAATAGTTAACATTTTATAACAAAGAGTAACAACTTTATTTTCAAAATAGATATTTTCTCATCTTTTAAATTTTGCTGTTGGTAAGTATCTTGTTCATTTGGAAATCATATATGTGCTTCCAATTAAACATTATGAATAGGATTTATCAGAAGGGAAGATTATTTATTAAATTTCTAAATTAAATCTGAATTTTCTATTTTTTTCTTTTTTGGTTCATTTTATGCAAACACATTTATAAGAGACTACATTCTTTCTCAGTAATAAAAACTAAATTATCACTTTGTTTTTTCTATGTTCATTACCCTACTGAAGCTTTAGATAGAACTAAATATAGTTAAAAATATGACACAAACACACAATCAAAGGAAAAATACTTGCAACAAACCATACCTAGTAATAAGAACAGCATTATCGTGGTGGGCAATCCCATTTTCTGGAATCGTGTTTCCATCACTTTGGTGGGAGAGAATGGATTTCTGCCATTTACAGAAGCTATCGAGGGACTTGTCTGCATGGTGGTTTATCTCCAAGTTTGGCTGCAATACAACATGCATACCAGAAATGTTCCAAACAAATTACTAAGGTCAGTTGTTAAAACTTTTGAAGTCTAAAGTGGGACTATAATTAGAAGCAGCGGTTTCTAGGAATAACCTCTTGCCAATTTCTACCTCTCTAGTATCTGACCTCTAGTTCATTTGGTTTATTATCGAACAGGTATTTTTTCCAGTTCCAGCTTTAATGATAATGTGAACGCATAAGAGATTATCAGTATATATAGACCAACTAAAACCATTATCATAAGGTATGCCATGCAAATGCTCATTCTCATACTGAAACATATAGGTAACATACATATATGGAGAAAGAGCTTTAACAAAACATAGGAGGTATAGTATTGAAAAGTATGTAAAATTTGCTTAAAACATTAAAGTTTAGAGCTAAAAATCATATTCAGTTTGGACCTCCTAAGTGGAATAGCAAGAAAATACATAATCTTTTATAATAAATAATTCCATGTCTTAAAAGTTTTAGGCTTATAAACTAACTCATTCTTACCTGATCTTCGGTGAGAACAATTAAGCGAGCCACTATAATATTCACAACGTTTCCTAGGCTGGAATCACGGTAAAGTTTGGCAACCTGACCTCCAGAAAATAAGAAAAGACACAAAGTCAGACAAAAATCATAAGGTGATGGTTTAACTTTTTTCTAAGTGATAAAATAATTTTTTGTCTTTCACCATTATATATAGAAAAAGATATTCCTTTACCCTATATCACTTAGTACTTACTCTATTCTCAAGATACCTTGGTCAAGGGTTTTTACACAAGTTTATCTCAAGAAATATTTTCTCCTAGACATGAACTCCATCATAGTAACTAGAGGTAAGCTGATGTTTCAAGTTAAAGAAAGTTCCTTAGCCAGGTGCCCTGGCACCTGCCTGTAATCCTAGCAACTCCCAGGCTAAACCAGGAGGATTGTGAGTTTGAAGCACAAGTAAGCCTGCACAACTTAGCAAGACCCTATCTCAAAATAAAAGATAAAAAAGGGGCTGAGGATGCAGCTTAGTGGTAGGACAGTTATCTAGCATGGGCTAGGTCCTGAGTTTAATCACACAATACTACAAGAAAGAGAGGAAGGAAAGAAGAGCTCCCTAAGATTTAACTATCTAAAAATGGACAATAAGTCATCTTTAATTTTATCTTCTATGAAACCTAAACATTGACTGATTCTTTGGCTGAGGGTATAGCTAAGTGGTAGAGCACATACTTAGGATGCACAAGGTCCTGAGTTCAGTACTAAACACAAAAAAATTATAAATAAATTTATTCATTTGTTTATTACTATTTTAGATGAATTTTTATCACTTATTTCACATTAAAAACCATGACCTTAGTCCAAAACACAACTAAGAAGTAAAGTAATATATAAAAGGATCAAACTTACAATATTCATCACACTCAAAATGTAATGTTCAATGTCTTTGCGGCCATGGTAGCCCACCATCATTTTGTCTGCCACTACCAATGTCTCCACAAACCGCTCAATGCTCACTGATCTTTTCTGTCTGTGGTGGATACGTGTGTCATTAATTGGTAGTAAAGAAGGAAAAGCAGATGATGTGTCATTCCGCCACCAAGGTTTGCCACTTTCTGAGAGGTCTACAATAAAAATAATTAGGCAATTCAGATACATTGACTGATTAAGCATATTTATTTATAGATATTTCATGTAGATATGCTCCACATAAATTCTGTAATGTACTAAGATTTTCAAAATAAGTGAAGGAGATAAATGCAATAGTAAGAATAGCTTTAAAATTTTCAAATTAATCTTTTTATCTGAAAAAATTAAACATTCAACTGCTCATGGAAGCGAAATAAAATAAATCTATAAATTGAATTACTTAATAGAAAATTTTAAGCAATGATTTCATATTACTCCAGTGATACTATCTTTGTATTTAGAATATATACTTTAAAAAATCATTTGAAGTTGTTTAAAAAGCAACTAGGGCATAAACTTGTATAGTCTAAGACAGTTCTCATGAAAAACAATAATATTGAAAAATCTATTCCTAAGATGTTTTTGAGTATTTATTTTAAAGTACCATGTTTTTATTAACCTATAACTGGTATCATGAGGTCAAAATAGACGCTTAAATGGTAGTCAAATTCAGTGACTTAATCAGTATTTGTGGGGTCATCCAAGACTCCAAATCACAAAACCTTTTATTATTTAAAATATTTGTTTCTAAGGTTTAGTTATGTTGTTAACTATATTAATTAGATTAATGAATGGTTTATTTAATTAGAACCAATTCTCAGGGCTGGGGATGTAGCTCAGTGATAGAATACCTGGGTTTGATTGGAAGATACAATTCCAGCACAATTTGCTCTTAACCACATTTGGTGTAGATTATACTGTACCTTTTGTTTTGTAGACATCTGGTTCTTCAGTACTGAGGAAACCTATTAGTACTATGGTATTTGTAAATACTGCCTCATTTATATTCATCTTCATTAAGTAAACAAGCAGGTAAACATACTCTGCATATGTCAGTTCCACATCCTTATACTGAACTAAAAATCTTTATCACCTGTACTTACTAAAAAAGTTAGTGAGGAAAAATTAAATATATATTAGGTAATTGACAGAAAGTGGAACTGTTTTCATTTTCTAACTCCATTAGCTTTTTTCTTTCAAAGACTGCATTGGTTAGATGGATAAATTTTGCAAAATAAGAAATGGAAATAAATGATCATGAGACATATCAGTTAAATTCTTTGAAACTCATGTAAACTAATTATCTTTATTGCTAAAGATCAAGTGAGACAGAGACATACCACTCCTTATTTCAATAGTATATCCTCAAAAAAGCCTGTGTTTCCCTATGTCCAATTGTGGCAGACAACTCATTAAGTAGCCTGCACAACTTCTGCATCCTGATGCTCACACTCTTTTGTAATCTCTTCCCTTTGGGAGTTTAGGGAAAATAAGCAACCATGTTGGTGAAACCATGGCAAAGAACTGTAGATTGCCTCTGGCAGATAGCCAGCCAAAAACTAAAGCTACCTACAGCCACAAAGAACTGAATGCTACCAAGAACCATAGGAGTGGGGCAGTGTATTCTTCTCCAATCAAGATTCCAGATGAGAATCTAGCCCTGCCTAAGGCTAAGCAAATAACCCATTCAGGTCAACTCACAATCCACAAAAATTATGAAATAAATAAATGTCTATTGCTTAAATAACGATGTTTGTGGTAATATTGTTGTAACATAGCCAAAATCTTTTCTGTATTAATATGACTCCAGGTTTTCCTGCTCAGCCTCCTGTGATCCTAAAAGCATTAATGTATTCAAGTCATGCCTAGGCTTCTCTCTCTCTCTCTGGTTAAACAGCTTAAATGTCTAAATATAGGATTTATTTTCATTCTTTTGATCACTTCAATTTCTCTGATATGTACAGAATGAAGAATTTGATATGATTAAAAATTTAGCAATGGTAGTTCTCATTTGGTAAGTACTCAGTATAAGGTAACCACCATTATCAACACCATTCTCACTGTCATAATTTTCAAACTTTTAGCTTTTTTAATTGTTAATTTGCTTGGCTA
>VMDO01028499.1:0-23854 GCA_007922755.1 Pedetes capensis
TTTCTTCTCGTTCAGGAATACCCATAATTCTTATGTTTCTTCTTTTCACTCTATCTGAGTTCTCTTGGAAATCTTTTTTTAAAACTTTTATCATTGACTCCATTTCCAATTGCTTGTGTTTCAGTTCATTTATGTCATCTTCTGTCTCAGAGATCCTTTGCTCTGATTCATCCAGTCTTGAAGAGAAAGATTCTTTAGCCGTGTTCAATTCTGATAACTTGGATTGGGTATCAAGCAAAGTGGCTTGATTTTTCTTAATCATTTCTAACTGTGATGGCAGAGCAGTTTCCAAATTAGAAACCTTTCTTTCAATTATCTCCAGTGTATTTTTAGTATTTGTCTTTATTTCTCTTAGCATGCTTATAACCATGACTCTGAACTCCGACTCAGAGTTCTCTAATAATTGTGAGTCATTTGAGTGATCCATTTTGGTCGTATGATCTGTGAAGCCTTCAGCTCCATCCTGCCCCCTTGTGGTTTTTTATTTTTATTTGATTTTCGCATAGTGCGGTCCAGAAAACAGAATCTACCAGTCCGACTCCAGGGGGGGTAATGGTTAGGGAGGCAATAGATTCCGTTTCTCTTCTGTGGGGTAAGAAATAGGGGGGATCTGGTGATAGAAGAGGTGGAAGGAAGAGGTAGAGGACAGAGGTTAATAGAAATTACCGTCAATGTTAATATTAAGGTTGAGATTTAAGAGATAAATTATTAGAACAATGACACATATATAGCTTAAGAGATAGAGGAGAAGGGTAGAAAAAGGGAAGGGAGTAAGAGAGGAAAGGAGGAAAAATAGGGAAGAAAAAGAGAGAAATAAAAAGGGGGAAAAAAGAAAGGGAAAAAAAAGAAAGAAAGAAAAGAAAGAAAGGACAAAAAAGAGGCAAATCTCACATATGCTCTCTCCCAAACACTAATAAAAACACTTGTAGTCGGATGCGGTGGTGCACACCTGCAATCCCAACGGCTTGGGGGTTGGAGGTAGGAGGGACGCAAGCCCAATTTCTGTGCAACCCAATTAGACCCTGTCTCAAAAAGAAAAAAAAAAAGGGGGGGGTCCTGGGGTGCAGCGTGGTAATCCAGCACCTACCAGATAAGCAGGTGGAGAGCCCTGAATTCAAACCCCCATAGAAGGAAAGAAAAGAAGAAGAAGAAAAGAAAAAAAATTATAGTACTAATAAAATTAAGATAAAAATTTTAAAAAAATGAAGTACAAAGAAAAGAGAAAAAATAGAATAAAATATAAAATTCCAGATCTCACGCATAGACTCTCCCCCATACATATAACAATTCTTGCAGTCAGGTGCAGTGAAGGACGCCTGGAATCCCTGTGACTTGAGGGATGGGGGCAGGAGGGTCTCAAGCCCAAAATCTGTGCAGCCCAACAAGAGCCTATCTCAAAAAGCAAAAAAATGTATTGGCTGGGGCCACAGAGTGTCAGTCCAGCTCCCACTAAGGAAGCAGGCTCAAGACCCTGTTAACAGTAAAAACATATTATCTTGAGGATGGAGTCTGAACTATTACACCCAGTTCGGCCAGGTGGATTCAATAATGCAGGGTGCAATGTTCCCAATAGAGCTCAGGGTGGCAGTATTTTCACACAGTCCGCAGTAACCATCGGTCTCATTGGGTCCATATAGCCAAGTTCTTCATAACAATCTGGATTTAATTGGGGCCCCGAGTGCCCAAAGAAACTGTTCCACGAAACACTCCGAGACTACTGTACTGTTCGAGAGGCAGTGAAACCTGTGGGGTCTTCCCTGAAGATCTCCCTGTCCCACAGAGATCGGGCGCCAATTCCCTAAATCAAAGATTTCCTCCCCACAGACTTGTTGTGTGTTGCCGTCACGCTTGGAACTTCTCCGCCAGGGTCGAGCTGCGCTGGTGAAAAGGAGCTCCCTGGCCGCGCGCCAGGGCGAGCGGCTTCCACCGAGAGGGGGCTCCGCCGGGGGCGAGCGGCTTCCGCCGAGAAGGGGGTCCGCCGGGGGCGAGCGGTTTCCGCCGAGAAGGGGCTCCCCGGCCGTGCACGACTTAGCCGCCTCCACAAGCCCCAGATCTCTCCGCAGCACAGTGGGGTGATTTGGGCTCACCTCTGATGTGTCTGGGATCCGGATATATGTGTGCCCAAATTTCTGTGGAGTTCGAGATCGTAAGCCTGACCCGCCGCAACAGAAGGGAGAGGAGCTGCGCCTCAGCTCTAGACGCGGATCGCTGGCACCGGCTTCCCCCGTTCGCTCCGCGGCCGCTATGGAGGGCGTTTGTGTGCTCCCTCACGGTGACTCACCTAGGAACTGCAGACTGTGTCCCGCAGGCATGGTGAGAGTGCACTGCCAAGATTGCACTCCGTGTTGGGTCCGGGCCGTGGGTGCGTGTGCACGAAATCCCCTCCAGGTCTCTGGGATTCTGTCCACTCCCTGTGTTATGGTGAAATGGCGGCGGTCCTGCTGCTGGCCACTGTGTAGCTCCTCTGAAGCCTAATCCTTAATTTCAGTGTATGCCTAGTTTCATTCTTTATCTCTCAAACTAAATTATCTCTGTTTCTATTTATTCAATTTGATTTTTAAACCCCTAATCGAGGCTTCTTATTGCTCCAGAACAGAAGGTGTGTGTTATCTGTCCGCCATCTTGACTCCCTCCGTCCATTCCATTTTCTCTTCCTTTCACAGCAAAACGTTATTAGCAAGGATTCTGTGTACTTTCTTTCCCATTTTCCTTCAGCCCAATCCCACTAAGAATTTACCTCCACCACTCATTTCAACACTCTTGTCAAGGTTGCTCATGACCTCCATGCTGGTAAATGCAGTGGACGACTCATGACCCAGTGAAAGCTGCTGCCCTTCTTCACTGGACACTTTGCTATGCCTCAGAAATGCCAGAGATATTTCACTTGCTGTTTCTTTTGCCCAGGATTTTCTTCTCCTCCTTTCCAAAGTATAAAAATGAGGGAGGAATTATTATGTTTAATTATATCCAATGTTCAACTTACTAAATATTACAGCAATGCCTTTTAATAAAGTTTTGTAGATGTCTCCATAATGGTCTTGCATGATTTCTGTTAGTTTTAGTGGAAGTATTTCATAGTATTTGTGATATTTTAATAACATTTTCTAGATTTTTGCTGGTGGTGCATGAAAGCATACTTAATTTTTTGTGTTACTCTTTTGACACCTAGCAAACATACCAAAAAATCTTCTTAATTAAAAAATGTATCTGAAAATTCATTGAAATTTTTTAAACACAAAATATCTATTGCACATGAATAAAGTGTGTTGATTCTTTCCAGTCTTTATACATTTTATCCTTTTATTTACTAACTGAAGTACTGACAAGATTTAACATAATGTGTACCAGAACTATTAAAGACTGGTTTAATTTTTCATTATGTGCCACCATTAAATATAATACTTGTTTGTTTCCTATTCAGCATTGTCCACAGAGCAACAGCACTGACATCAGCTGGGTTGGGAGTTCAGAATAACAGGTGTCATCCAAGGCCTAGAGCATCAGATTCTACAGTGAAACAAGATTACTATGAATATCAAATTTTGAGGATAGGCATTTAAATAGGTTTTTGTATATATACTTTGTCATATAATATATCCTTATCTACTCATTTTGATGAGTTCTTATTTACCCTGTTTATTATTCTTTTTGCCATAAATGCATAGAAATTATGTCCATCAGTAACATTTTAGTGTAAACATGTTTTCCCCTAATGTGTATTTTGGTGAATAAAATTGATTTTATTATGTTTAAACATAAAGTTCTTGGATAAACTTAAATGAGTTTCTAAATATTATTACTACATGCAGTTACTTGTATTTAATAATTTATTTCTTCTTAAAAGTCGGTACATTAATATTCATAAATGATTTTATTATATAATTTTCTTTTGTTATGTTGTTTTTGTCAGATTTTGGAGTCAAAATGATGCTAGTATTGATTTTTTCATGTATTGTGTCAGACCACAATGAAACATAACTAGAAATGAACAGCAAGAGAAATTAGAGAAACTACACATATATATATATATATGGAGATTGAACAATACACTCTTACATAATCAATGGGTGCTTGAAGAAGTGGAGGAAATAAAATAATTCTTAGAATAAAATGAAAATGAAAATACAACCTACAAGAACTTTGAGACACAGCAAAAGCAGTTCTAAGAGGGAAGTTTATAGCTATGAAAGCTTATACTAACAAATTAGAGCAGGCTCAAACAAATAACTTAATGATGCACCTCAAGCTCTTAGAAAAACAGGAACAAACTCCAAAACCAGAAGATAGAAAGAAATTATAAAGTTCTGAGCAGAAATTAATGAAATAGAGACTAAAAGAATAATAAAAATAATTGATAAAACAGAGTGGCTTTTTGAGAGGATAAACAAGATTGACAAACCATTAACCAAACTAACCAAAAGAGGGAGAAGATTCAAATTAACAAAATCAGAGATGAAAAAGGTACCATTACAACAGATAATGGAGAAATCCAGAGAATCATTTGGGAATACTTTGAAAAGTTATATTCTGAGAGAGAGTGCACCATCAGAACTGTGGAGCTTTGTTCCAGCAGGAAGAGAAAATTATCATCTACACAGAACTTGGCTGCCAGGAAACCCACCAACAATTCCTCCAGCACAACATGGACTGCACAGTGGAGAGAATTGGGAGGATGATGAGATTGGAATTCAAAGTGGAAAGGTACTAGAGAAACCACCACAGACAATCCCCCATCACCTGTATTGTAGAGCATGGAGAGCATACAGCCCAAGTGCAAATTTCATGAGGGTGTCTGGAACTTGGATCCATTTTGGAGCACAGCCCTGGTAAATTGCCAACATCCTGATGATAGGACACTGGCAGCACTTCCCATGGAAAGAAATTGGTGAGTGAGTCCCAGACAGCAAGTGTGACTGGTATAGGCAGCACAGCCCACCATCCCCCCACTGTGGAGGTCCTGGCTGCACAGCTTGTGATAGAAGAGCAGTGTGGTGTGAGTCCCACATGGGAGCACAGGCCTCAGATCCATTGGGGATGCCATGAATCATCCCACTCACTGCAGTATGGGATTGGTGAGTGAGGTCAGCTGGGGTCAGGACATGCATGAGGGAGGACAGAATTGGGCCCTGGCTTGCCATCATCTGCTGCTTCCATTTGGCTGCACTCTCTGAGCCAAGACCTCAGTACGTGAGCTTTGCAGGGGAGGCAGAAGTCTCTGAAGGACTGCAGGGGACATGCTGCCTCCCTGCTAATGCAGCACAGTCAGAGCACCCCACAGGACTAGTCGCTGAGAGCACCCTGAATTCCAGTTCATCTGGAGATTGGCATGGACTATCTGCCATCATCCCCCACCAGAGGGATGCTGTGCAGAAACCCCTCTCCCACCCCTGCCAGCTTTCAGTGGGAGAGTGTGTAGGGAAAATGCCTTTCCCTGCAATGGAACTGAGAAATCTCAAAATAAAGCCATCATCACTACTTAGGAAGTCTTACACAAGAGAATAATGAACATGGGACTAGACGTGGAGGAATCACCAGGGATGCAGCTGAACAATGGCACAGCATGGCTTCCTCTGACAGCAGCAGGCAAGAAGGAGGTACTGTGGAGCACTGAGCAAGGAAGCTCACCTGAGGGAAGTGAGGCAGTACCTTCTCAGAAGGTTGATGCTTGCAGCTTATAGGAAGGGAAGGTGGTTAAACCAGAGGTCTCTAGGAAGAAGTCTTTAGGAAGAAGTCAAAAGTGGGATTGTGTGTTTGTGTGTGTGTGTGTGTGTGTGTGTGTGTGTGTGTGTGTGTGGCCTTCTTTTCTTTTCTTTTGCTTGTGGTTGGGCCTTATTGTCTCTCTCTTCCATTTTCTTTGTTCACTTTTTATTTTTATCTTTCCTGTATTATTTTAAATTTCAGTACATTTCACTTCCTCATTTTCTGTTCTTTTTCTTTTTTTCTTTTTCTTTCTTTTTTCCATCTCCTCTCCCTCCCCCCCAGTAAAGAAGTAGAGATAGTTGCCACCCTGGCCCCCAGTCCCATTGGACTCTGAACTGGAGAGAGGGAAACTCAGGAGTGGAGAGTCCAGGGCATAGTGAAGTGTGATATGAGCTGATGGCTCCCTGAACCTAGGAGAACTGGTCCAGAACAAGGCTCATCTGGGGTTGGGTAGGGCTTGTGACTTAGAGTAATAGTGCCACAGACTTGACAACCTAAGACACATAGTTTAAGCTGCAGACCAGTCCGGAGCTGCGAACCCAGGGGATGGAAAGAAGCTAAGGGGGGCACTATGGGACAGGGGAGTGAGAGCATCAGCTCTCATCTTCACCCGAATTCAAAAGAATGTCAGAGGGAGAATCTCTTTACACATGAAGGAGGTGGAACCTAGCTCCCAGACCAAGCAATGGGCAAGCCTCAGCAGTAAAACACACAAAACATGAAAGGACACACTAGATGGGCACATTCCACAGGCCAAAGCTTCTCAACAGATAATATCAAGCAATCCCAATTTCTGAAGATGTCAGAATCAGATTTTAGAAACTTGCTTATAAATATGCTAAGAGACATCAAAGACAACACTACCAGTTCTCTTGAAACTCTGGATAAGAAGATACTTTATTTGGAGGCCAAATTCTCCAAAGAACTAGAAAATAAAATAAAATTAAAAAAAAAACAACAAAGCAGTAATCTTGAGATGCAAGGGAAGCTGAATTAAATGAACATTTTAATAGAATCTTCAGTATCCAGAATAAATGAAGCTGAACAGATCATTGCATGTACAGAGGAATAAGTACAAGGTATTAGTTCCACACACGCCAAGATGGTGAGAGGATGAAACAGTAACAACAAGGTCTCCAAGAGGTTACAGACAAAATGAGAAAATGAAACTTGAAAATTCAGATGGTCCATGAAGGATCAGAAAACAACATGAGAGGACCAGGAAGTTTATCCTGAGAAACATTGGATGAAAACTTTCAAAATCTAAGGCAAGAGGTGGATACATATACAAGTGAATCATTCAGAACCCCAAACAGAATAGACCAAAACAGATCCTCTCCATGACATATTATAATAAGAATGCTTAACTTCAAATGCAGAGAAATCATTCTGAAAGCAGCAAGTGCAACTCACCTACAAAGCCAAATCCATTAGAATAACAGCATATTTCTCTACATCAACACTGAAGGCTAGTAAAGCTTGGACAGACATCATCCAAGCTCTGAAAAAGGATAACTTCCAACCAAGACTATATTATCCAGCAAAGTTATCTTTCAAAATAAATGATGAGTGCAAGACATTCCATGATATTGCCCTGTTCAAATGAGTTCCAGCCACCAAGCCAGAATCAATCAACTACCACCCACAGCGGCTGTAAGACAATACCACATAGAAGGTCAAAGAAATGAATAATTAACATGAGAGGAAATCAAGAAAGAATTAAGATAAATATGAATCAAAAACCAGTAACAAGTACCGATGATGCACATTAATAAACACCTCTCAATAATTACACTCAATGTAAATGGTCTTAACTCGCCAATTAAGAAATATAGAATGGCCATTTAGATGATAAAACATAAACCCTCAATATGTGCCATTCAAGAGACTAACCCACCCACAAAGAGTGTAAAGGGTTGAGAATTAAAGGTTGGAAAACAATATACCAAAAGTGGGGGGAATCAAGAGTCATGATACTAATTTCAGATAGATTAAACTTCAATTCAAAATTAATTATAAGAGACAAAGAAGGACCCTATGTATTACTAAAAGGAATAATCAACCAGGAACCAATAATGTTGCTTAATACATATTCTCCAAATGCAGGGGCACCTAGCTTGATAAAATAAACTTTACTGGAAATAAAGGAACATATTGGACAGGCACAATAATCATGGGAGACTTCAATACTCCACTTTCACCAAGAGGCAGGTCATCAAAACAAAAAATCAACAGAGAAATGAGGAGCTTAATTTTGCTCCTTAGACCAACTGGAACTTACAGATATCTACAGAATATTCCATCCATCTGATGAGGAGTAACATTCTTCTCAGCACCACATGGAACTTTGTCTAAGGTAGACCACATTTTAGTATACAAAATGAATTTTAACAAATACAAAAAAGGAGAACTCATCCACTGTACCTTATTAGATCACAACAGAATAAAATCAGAAGTCAAAAAAAAGAAAAGAAAAAAAAAAAAGCTGCAGAAATCTTACAGATTCCTGGAGGCTAAATAACATACTGCTGAATGGTCAATGGGTTATTGAAGAAATTAAAGTGGAGATTTAAAAATTCCTGAAATTAAATGAGGATGGAAATACATCCTACTACTTATGGGATACAGCAAAGGCAGTTCTAAGAGGGCAGTGTATTCATCAATACATTAGGGAAGGCCCAAATAAATGACTTAATGACACATCTCAAGGCATTAGAAATCCAGCAACTAGCCAATTCCAAAAGGAGCACTCAGATAGAAATTACTAAGATCAAAGCAGAGATATCCCAATTAGAACCTAAAAATATAATTCAAATTATTAATGAGACTAAGAGCTGGTTCTTTGAAAAGATTAATAAAATAGATGTACACCTAGCCAATCTCACCAAAAGAAAAAAGGAAAAGATCAATATTGTAAAAATTAGAGACAAGAAAGGAATTACAACCACCAATTCCAACCAAATCCAGAAAATCATCAGGGAATACTTTGAGAAATTGTACTCCCCAAAATACAGAAATACAGAAAAATGATAAATTTATTAACACATCTGATTCACCAAAACTAAGCCCAGAGGACATAAGCAAACTAAACAGACCCATTACAAACACCAAAATAGTAAATGTAATAAAAACCTCCCAACAAAGAAGAGCCCAGGACCTGATGGGCTCACCACAGAATTCTACCAAACCTTCAAAGAAGAATTAATACCAGTTCTCCTCAAATTATTTCAAAAAGTAGAAAAGGAGGGAGCACTCCCAAACTCAATCTATGAAACCGCCATCACCCTGATACCTAAACCAGGCAAGGATACATCTAAGAAAGAAAACTATAGACAAATTTCCCTAATGAACATAGATGCAAAAATTCTCAACAAAATACTGGCAAACTGAATTCAGCAACAGGTAAAAAAGACTATTTGTCATGACCAAGTGGGATTTATTCCAGAGATGCAAGGCTCATTCAACATAGGAAAATCAATTCATGTGATTTAACATATCAAGAGACTTGCATACAGAAACCACGTGATCATTTCAATCAATGCAGAGAAGGCCTTTGACAAAGTAAAACATCTTTTCATGATAAAACCCTAGAAAAGACAGGCATAACGGGAAAATATCTTAACATCATAAAGGCCATTTTTAACAGACCTACAGCCAATATTATTAAATGGAGAAAAATTGAAACCATTTCCTCTAAGATCTGGAAAAGGACAAGAATGCCCACTCTGTCCTATCTTATTTAACATTGTAATTGAAATCCTAGCCAGAGCAATTAGACTAGAGAAAGAAATCAAAAGGATACAGATACACAAAGAAGAGGTCAAATTATCCTTATTCACAGATGACATGATACTTTACCTAATGGACCCCCAAAATTACCTAAAAGATTCAAAGTGTATGAACTATCTGTGGAAGAGAAAAATGTTATATGAAGCCTGTGACCAGATGTCATGGGAGAGTCATAGCTCTTGCTGATAACCCTCCCCTACTTGGAAAGGATCTTCTTCTTGCTGTTGGCCTGTGGTCAGACTGGAAAGCTGAGCATGGGCCACCAGGCAACAAGCTGAGCTTCCTTTGGTAAAATGAGTATCATTTAATCTATCAAAATCATAAAATTGGATATGTAATTCAATGTCCTAAGACCAGGCCTGAGCAGGATATGAAGCAATATATAATTCATTGGGGTGTGACGTTCTAAGCCATTTATCAACACAAGTAAATTGTATGTGCCAGTAACAGGCATTTGTGGTTTCCGCTCCTAAGTATTTTCACCTCTCAATCCACATGTACAGTTCTGGGAAAGTTCTGTATGACAAGTTAGCACAGGAAGAAAAAGTCCAACTTTGGATAAAGTTGAGTGTGCATTTAAGTGGACTTTAATTATGAGGTTTTCTCTTGCCACTGCTTTTCCTTTCCAAAAACTACTATTAAATTATTATTATTTGGGTTGGAGATTTAGCTCAGTGGTAGAGCATTTGCTTAGCAGGGGTGAAGCCCAGGGTTCGATCTCCAATACTAAAAAGACAAAAAACAAAAGACAAAAGGGAAATATTCTTAGTATTCAAGTATTTATTTTAAACACAATAAAAAATGAACATCTACTCATTACTCAGCTTAGAAAATGAAGTGCAATATTATCAACACAGTTCAATGTCAATGTTTACTTTTGCTCAATGATATCTCCTCTCCCCCAAAGTGATCTATGGTACATTTTATCTGTAGTATTTTTATATTTTATTACTCATTAATGTATACCTACATAAAATATAGTAATGCTTTGAAGGTATTTAAACTTGAAGTGTCTGCAGCCATAGCCCTGTGGAATCCGATCCTGTCTGATCTCAGAAGCTAAGCAGGGTCGGGCCTGGTTAGTACCTGGATGGGAGACCGCCTAGGAACACCAGGTGCTGTAGGCTTGGGAGGACCTGGCAACCCCCTCCCAAAAATCAATCTGCCATTGAAAACCCTATGAACAGCAGAGAAGCACTGACAATAGTGTTTCCCCTGTTGTACAGAGGGTCGCTATGAGTCAGATACCGACTCGACGGCACCTAACAACAACAACAACAAACTTGAAGTAAATGGCATTATAGTATATGTATTCTGCAAATTTTCAAGCTCATTGAGCAGAAAATTATACATTGAAGATCACAGTGTCCATTATTTCTGGATGGCCCCAAATAAAATGCCCACTTTAAGACCTGTTTCTCACAGAGACTTTTACTAAATTCTTCTCCCATGTACGATCTGAAGTGGTGAAATGAGGATGCTGATTATATTGCAAAGGTTTGAGGGTCAGAGATCAGAAGAATATTGGGTGATATCCCAGTGCCACATTGTATGACTGAGTAGTGTCTACAAAGAAAAGAGTTCATGGAGTAAGATATCTGAGTCTCTTTAGCCTTCCACAATAAACAGTTCCTAATTATCCCCTTTTCTTCTCAGAGACGTCACCCTAGAGATGCCTTCATAATGTAAACTAAGATGAAACATAGAAACTTTTAAGTAGGTGCATTGAGCATGGGAATAAAGCATATTTCAGGTTACACTCTTCCAAGTGTGACAGAATCCCTAGGTGGTTGCAAAAAATTAGCTCATCACCGTGATTTGCTGTACCTCACCAGCTCAATAATGAGATCCCAAGAGTCCACCTTCCTAGTTAGAAATAATTGAAAAACTCCATAACTACTTCTCTAGATTTAAATTGTTAACATGCTCTTTACTCATGTCTGTAAAAATTGCCTGCTTTGATTCAGAGAAAATACATGAGCAAATGGAACAAGCTTTTAATTCTTCAGAAAATAAGAAGCACCACTATGAATGAATCAAACCATAGTGCAACTGTCCTCTCCCTCTCCAGAAATTAACTCCAGAAAGACTTATAATACAATTGCCTATGGAATTAAGAAGCAAATTCTGTTTATTTTCCACATCGAGGGCAGAGGAAAAGTAACAAAAATACAAGTGACCAAAATTCCAAAATATATTTTAATTGATTTGGGTTAATTTGTCCCTTGTTTATAGGAAGAATTACCAGAACATTTTAAAATCTGGGGTTTTTTTGCCTTCTAAATATGAAGCTATGCAGATTTAAGACAGAAACAATGGGAAAGCAAACCAATCTGGCGACGGACAGATGTGGAAATATTTAGAGAGCCCCTCCTTTATGGGCTGCAATAGGGCACATAGAGCCAAATCATCTACTAGATACTAGGCTGCATTTTATTTGTCGAATTATTATGTGGTTCCAGCCCCACCAAAAGTTTTGATGTTGACATTGAAAAATCTTTCAACTATTTGGGTCTAAATATTGTGAAATGGGCACTGTTACTTGTGACATGGTAAATGTCCTTGAGTGTTAGGAGAAATTAGGAGGGTAGTGTATTCAGATTTCTGGTGGAGTTGATATGAAATAAGAAATCTGAGGACATATTGGGGCATCTGCATGTCTTGATAAAATAATAGTGGATGATTCCAATACACCAGCCACATCAGTAGGTAGATCATATAAACAAAATTTAACAAACTTCGGAGTTAAACTGCACCATAATCAAATGGACCTAACTGACATCTACAGAGTAGCCCAATTGTGGAATACACATTCTTCTCAGCAGGTCATGAAATTTTTTCCAAAATACATCACATTTTAGATCATAAAGCAATTTTTAATGCATACAAGAAATAATTTCTTTTATTTTATCAGATCATAATGGAATAAAACTAAAAGTAACAGCAAGAGAAAATACAAAAATATTGACACCCATGGAGATTGAGAAATATAGTTCTAAATAATCAATGCATCACTGAAAAAATCAGGGAAGGAGTTAAAAACATCCTAGAGTCAAATGAAAATGAAAACACAACTTACCAGGACCTATGGGATACAGCAAAGACAATTCATTTTTTTAAAGCAAGACTGCATTTATTCCTTAAAAGGTAACACATTCACACAGCTCATAATTTCAAAGATACAAAAGTGAAAAGTCTTCACCTTCCTCTCTGATAGGAACCAACATACACACACTTTTATTATTTCCATTTCATCAGAAAAATCCTGCCATATTTTATGTTGTTGTTGTTGTTGTTAGGTGCTGTCAAGTCGTACCCGACTCATAGCGACCCTTATAGGGTTTTCAATGGCTGATTGTTTCGGGATTGCCTCGGGAGTGGGTTGCCATGTCCTTCTCCCGTTTCTGTGGTACTGGGAATTGAACTCGGGACCTCAGAGACTGCAGTGCAGCACTCTACCAACTGAGCTAAATCCCAGCCCATATTATATGTTATTTCTTCCTTATTCATGCAACTACCATTTTAATCAATTTTAGAAGGTTTTCATAATTCCAAAAAGAAACCCTACCTACTTGGTTATAGCTTTCACTCCCAGGACAACCCTACTCAGCTACAAACTACTATGGATTTGCTTACTTTTGACACTTAAAATAAATATAATCATATTATATGTGCTCTTTTGTAATGGACTTCTTTCAATTAGCCTAAACTTTTCTTTATTTTAATGAGGCTGGTGAATGTTAACAATTTTTACAAGAATGGTAACAAATATTTGGCCCTTCAACTAAAATACATTAAACATCATAATTAGTAAATACAAGTCCTTTGTGAAATTAGAGTTCTAATATCTTGAAAAATTTTTTACCAAGCAATCAATAAAAAATGATAATAATAATAAATAAGCAATAAAGATACACAAAATCTAATACAACAAGTAAAAATTAGTCATTGCAATTAGCTTTTGCATATAAGTAAAAACATGCAGTATTTCTCTCTTTGAGACTGCGTTGTTTCATTTAAGATGATTATCTTCAAGTTCAAATATTTAGGTGCAAATGCTATAATTTCCTTCTTCTTTAAGGCCGCCCAGTATTCCATGGGATTTCATAAATACATTTTCTAATCCATTCTTCTATTGAAGGACATCCAGGCCGATTCCATGAACTTGTGATTGTGAACAGTATTGCAAAATATATGGAAGAGCAAATGTCTATGGTATAAAAACTTGGCTTCCTTAGGAGTAAAATGAAATCTGAGTATAGTTTTGATTTGCATTTCTCTAATAGTTAAGGAAATTGAGTATTTTTCTGCTTATTTGCCATTTGTATCTCTTCTTTTGAAAATAATTCAACTATATTCTTTGTATAGCCTTGATATTAAACCTCTCTTGTATGTGCAAATTGCAAAGATTTTCTTCCATTCTGTAGATTCAATCTTCACTCTATTAATTGTATCATTTGCAGTGCAGAAGTTTTTCAATTGTGTATAATCCATTTATCAATTCTTGGTAATATTTCCTGGGCTATGGAGTTAAGACAGAATTTGCTTACACCCAAATGTTGAATCTCTTCCAATAGTCTTAGCATGATGGGTTTTAGATTGAGATCTCTGATCCATTTTTAATTGATTTAGCTTAGGATGAAAGGTATGGATCATTTTTCATTCTTCCACATGTGGACATCCAGTTTATCTAACATCATTTATTAAAGTGAATATCTTTTTTTCCACTTTATGTCCTTGGTACCTTTATTAAAGATCAATGGTTGTAAGTACATGAGCTTATACCTAGATCTTCTATTCTGTTACATTCATGTTTGTGTTTATTGTTGTGCCAGTACCAAGAAGTTACTATTATTATTGCCCTGTAGTATAAATTAAAACCATGTATTATGATGCCTCCTGCACAGATCTTATTAGTTAGAATTTTTTGGGTATTTAAAGTCTTTTATTTTTCCAAATAAATTTTTGGATAATTTTATCAATTTCTACGAAGAGCTTAGTAGGGATTTTAGTCAGAATTGTGTTGAATCTGTAGAGTGCTTTTGGAACAATAGTCATTTTAACAGTGCTGATTATCCCAACACATGAGCAAGGGAGATTCCTCTATCTTCTAGTGTTGTCTTCAATTTCCTTCTTTAGTCTTTTAAAAATATGATTTAAAAGATTTTTAGGATCTTATTTTTTCTTTATTTATCAATGTTAGTGGGGTACAGAGTAATTAGTCATTTACTACATCCATTTTGCAACTATTAAGTTAATTTTGCTTATACATTCATCATCTTACATATTTTACAGAACACTATAAACTACAAAGGAGAAATGATAAAAATTATGAAATTTAATTAATATGTAACAAAAATCATATACAATAAATGGTTATATTCTCATTGATTTTTCCTTTCCCCCATATCCCCCATGTATCCATATAGTTGCATCATATTTTTGAGTTTTTCATCTGTCGTTAATCTCCTACATTATTTTATCTTTCATTCCTCCCTTCCCAAACCTCTGCTCCCACCTGTTGATCCCTCTTGCCTTCTTTCTGATCTGTTTATATTTTACCTTCTTAGGTAAGTATGAATGTTGATTTTTATATATCTACCTATATAGGGGGGCTGGGATTTAGCTCAGTTGGTAGAGTGCCACTCTGCAGTCTCTGAGGTTCCGGGTTCAATTCCCAGCACCACAAAAACAGAAGAAGGACATGGCAATCCACTCTTAAGGCAACCCTGAAACAATCAGTCATTGAAAACCCTATGAGGGTTGCTATGAGCCGGACACTGCTCAACAGAACCTAACAACAACAACAACCTATATATAGTTTATTAAAATTTAGACTTAACTCTCACATATGAGTGAAAATATAAGGTATTTCTCTTTTGGGGACTGGGTTAATTCACTTAAAATGAAATTCTCCAGTTCCATCCATTTTGCTGCACATGACATAATTTAATTCTTCTTTATTATTCTTCTTTATTGCTGAGTAATATCCCTAGTATAAATATAACACAATATTTTAGTCCACTCCTCTGTTGATCACACATCTTGGTTGATTCCATACACTTGCAATTGTGAATAGTGCTGCATTAAATATGCAAGAGCACATGTCCCTGTAGAATGATGACTTATCTTCTTTTGTGCATATTCCCAGGAGTGGTATAGCTAGTTCATGCAGTAGTAATATTCTTAGTTTTCTAAGGTACCTCCATATTGTTTTTCAAAGTGGCAGAAATAATTTACAGTCCCATCAGCAGTGTAAAAGGGTCTTGATTTCTTTGCATCCTCACCAGCATTTGTTATTATTTGTTTTGTTAATCTTGACCATTCTTACTGGCATGAGATGGAATCTCAGTGTTGCTTTGATTTGCATTTCTCTAATGAGTAGGGATATTGGGCATTGTTTCATGTGTTTATTGTTCATTTGTATTTCTTCTTTTGAGAACTGTCTGTTAAATTCCGTTGCCCACTTATTTATTGGGTTATTTGTATTTTGGTGTTTGATTTCCTGAGATCTTTGTAAATCCTAGAAATTAGTCCTTGGTCAGATATGTAGGATGCAAAGATTCTCTCCCATTCTGTGGACTCTCCCTTTACTCTGTTTATTGTTTCCTTCACTTTACAGAAACTCTTTAGTTCTATGTAATCCTATCTGTCTCCGTCTCATTTTGAGTTGACTCATACATATTGAGAGATATGAGTCTATTTTCAGTTTTCTGCAAATTAATATCCAATTTACCCAGCTCCATTTGTTGAAGAGGCTATTTTTTTCTCCAATGAATGTTTTTAGCCTGCGTGTTGAAGGTCAGATGGCTGTAGTTGTGTGGATGTTTCTCTGGGTCTTCAATTTTATTCCATTGATCTTCATGCCTATTTTTGAGCCAGTCCCAGGCTGTTTTTGCCACTATTATCCTGTAGTACAATTTGAAGTTAGGGAATGTGATATCTTCTGCCCTGTTCTTACTGCTTAGGATTGTTTTTCTATACATGGTTATTTTGATTCCACATGAATTTTATGATTTTTTCTATTTCATAATAAAAGTCATGAAGAAATTGGGCATAGTAGGAACTTATATTAACATCATATCTATTTCTGCAAAGTATGTCATTGGGATTTGAGGGGATTGCATTAAATCTCCAAATTTCTTTTGATAGTATAGTCATTTTCAAAATATTAATTCTTCTGCTCCATGAGCACAGAAAGTCCTTCCATCTTCCACTATTTTCTGCTATTTCTTTCTTTAATGTTTTAAAGTTTGCATTGTAGAGGTCTTTAGAGTCTTTAGTTAGATCCATTCCTAAATATTTAATTTTTTCTTAGGCTATAACAACAACAACAATTGTGAATGGGATTATTGTCTTGATTTCCTTCTTTTCCTATACATTATTGGTGTAAAGGAAGACTACTGATTTTTTAGTGTTAATTTTGTATCCTGATACTTTGCTTAAGGAGATAATTAGATAAGAGTTTTCTAGTGGAATTTTGGGGTCCTTTAGGTAGAGGATCATGTTATCTCTGAATCAGATTAATTAGACCTCTTTTTTCCCTATCTGTATTAACTTAATTTATTTCTTTTACATATTTGCTCTGGCTAGGACTTCAAACACAATATTGAATAAGAGAGGAGAGAGTAAACATCCTTATCTTGTTCCTGATCTAGAAGGAATGCTTTCAAGTTTTCTCCTTTTATTATGATGTTGGCTATAGTTTTCTCATAGATGGCCTTTATGATGTTGAGATAAGTACCTTCTGTGCCTTATTTCTTCTGGACTTTTATCATGAAATGATTTTGTACTTTGTCAAAGGCCTTTTCAGCATCCACTGAAATGGTCATTTTATTTTTGTCTGCAAGCCTCTTGATATGTTGAATTGCATAAATTGACTAATGAATGTTGAACCAGCCTTGGATCTGTGGAATGAAGCCCAACTGATAGTGGTGTATGATCTTTTTTATATGTTGCTGAATTCAGTTTGCCAGAATTTTATGAAAGATTTTCCATCACTGTTCATCATGGAAATTGGTCTATAATTCTGTTTCTTCTCTGGTAGAGTCTTCTCTGGTTTTGGTTTCAAGATGATACAGGAGTCATAGAAAAAAGTTGGAAGTATGCCTGCCTTTTCTATTTTTGTAGTAATTTGAGGAGAATAGGTATTAACTCCTCTTTAAAAGTTTGATGGAATTCAGCTGTGAAACCAGTCAGGACTTAGGCTTTTCTTTGTGGACAGGTTTTTTGTTGTTGTTGTGTTTTTTTGTTTTTTTTGGTTTTGTGTGTGTGCGTGTGTGTGTGTGTGTGTGTGTGTGTGTGTGGTATTGGGGGTTGAACCCAGGGCCTTGCACTTGCATGCTGTGCAAGTACTGGACCACTGAGTTGCCACCTCCAGCCAATTTTTTTACTTTTTGAGACAGGGTCTCACTAAGTTACTCAGACTGCCTCCGGTCTCGAACTTGTGATCCTCCTGCCTCTGCCTTCCAAGCCACTGGGATTACAGGTGTGTGCCACTGCACCCGGCTCTTTTTTTTTTTTTTTTAATCACTGCCTCTAACTTGGTGGTTTTAATGGGTCTGCTTAATTTGCTTATGTCTCAGGGTTTAGTTTTGGTAAGTTATACATGTTAAGGAATTTGTCCATTTCTTCTGTATTTTAATTTTTAGAGGAGTACAATGTCTCAAAGTAGTCTCTGATGATTTTCTGGATTTCATAGGTATCTGATGTTTTGTCCTCTAATTTTTTAAATTTAGGCTTTTTCACTCTTTCTTTTGGTGAGTCAGCTAAAGGATTGCCAACTGTATTGATATTTTTGAATAACCAACTCTATTTGGTTAATTCTTTTTATTGTTCTTTTTGTCTCTATTTGGTTAATTTCTGCCTTGATTTTAACAATTTCTTTCTACGTACTCCTTTCAGGATTGGTCTGTTGTTGACCAACAGACCTTGGGCCTTTCCTACCTTACTGATGAAGGCATTAATGACTATGAATTTCCCTGCTAGAACTGCCATTGCTATATCCCATATATTTTGGTAGGATAAGTTTTCATCCTCACTTGATTGCAGGAAATTTTTTATTTCTTTTATAATTTCTTTGATGGCCCATTGATCATTCAGAAGTATGTTATTTAGACTCCAGGTATTTGTAACATTTCTGGAGTTTTTCATCCTTTTGAGCTCTAGTTATAATCCATTGTGATATGATAAAATACAGGGAATTATTTAAACTTTTTGTATTTGTTGAGGTCATTTTGTGGACCAAAATGTGGGCTATTTTAGAAAATGTTCCACGTGGTGCTCAGAAGAATGTGCATTCTATATCTGACAGATGGAATATTCTGTAGACATCTGTTAGGTCCAGTTGTTCTATGCTGCTAAATAACATACTTTTGAGTGGCCAATGGGTCAATGAAGAAAACATTGCACAAATTGAAAAGTTTCTTTCATCTAATGAAAATGAAAATACAACCATCCAGAAGCTTTGGGATACAGCAAAAGCAGTTCTACATGGAAAATTTATGACAATGAGTGCTTACATTTAAAAATTAGAGAAATTCCAAATAAATAACTTATTGACTCATCTTAAGATATTAGAAAATCACCAATATAATCCCAAAATATGTAGACAAAAAGAAGCAATAAAGATTAAGCATGAAATTATGGAATTGGAAGCTAAAAAACACTATAGGGAATTAATGAAACTAAGAGTTGGTTCTATGAAAAGATAGTTAAGATTGATAAACTTTTACCTTGATTTAGCCAATAAAAGAGGGAAAGGCCCAAATCAATGAAATTATAGATAAAATTGGGCAATTACAACAGATCCCAATGAAATAAAGTGAATACTTCAAGAACCTGTATTCCAGAAAAAAAGAATAATGCAAGTGAAATAGATAAATTCCACAATATGTATCACTTACTAAAGCTAAATCTTGATGTTATCAATGGATTAAATAGACCTATAATAAGTAAGAAAAATGAGGCTATAATAAAGTATCTCCCAGGAAAAAAAGCACAGGTCCAGACAGGTTTACAGTCAAATTTTATCAAACCTTTAGAACAGAAATAATTCCTATTCCTCTTAACTAATCTCACAGAATATAAAAAGGAAATATTTCAAATTCATTCCACAAGGCCAGTATTAACCTACTCCCTAAACAACTAGCCACTTAAAATCCTGTGAATTGCAGAGAAGTACTGTCTGATATAGTGCCAGAAAATGAGCCCCCCAAGGTTGGAAGGTACTCAAAAGATGACTAGGAAAGAGTTGCCTCCTCAAAATAGAGCCTACCTTAATAATGAGAATGGAATAAAGCCCCAGGGACCTCCATTTGCTAATGTGCCATGACTCAAAATGAGAAGGAACAACTGTAAACATCCATTAATAATTGGAACATAGACTGTACATAATATGAATCTAGGAAATTAGAAATCATCAGTAGGGATGTGACACACATAAATATTGATACCCTAGGTATTATTGAGCTAAAATGGGCTGGCATGGACCATGTTGAATCAGATAATCATATGATCTACTATGCAGGGAATGACAGATTAAAGAGAAATTTGGTGGCATTCATCATCAAAAATGATATCTCAAGATCCATCCTGAAGTATAATGCTGTTGGTGACAGAATAATATCAATATGCCTACAAGGAAGACCACTTAATATAACTATTATTCATACTTATGCACCCACCACAAAGATTACAAATGAAGATAGGGAAAAATTTACCAGCTTATGCAATCTGAAATAGATTGAACATGCAATCAGGATGTACTGACAACTACTGATGATGGGAATGCCAAAGGTGGAAACAAAGAAGAAGGGTCAGTAGTTGGAAAATGTGGACTTGATGACAGAAACTGCCACAGATTGCATGGTAGAATTTTGTCAGACCAATGACCTTTTTATTGCAAATATATTTTTTTCACCAACACATGGAATTCACCAGATGGAACATACGGGAACAAAATTGACCACATTTGTGGAAAGAGGCAATGGAAAAGCTTAATATCAAGGGTCAGAATAAGGCCAGGTTATGATTGTGGATCAGATCATCAACTGCTCATATGCAGGTTCAAACTGAAACTGAAGAAAATTAGAAGCTTATAAGAACCAAGGTATGACTTTGAGTAAATTCCATCAGAGTTCACAGACAAGCTCAAGAACAGGTTTAATTCATTAGACTCTAATGATCAAAGACCAGATCAATTGTAGCATAACATCAAAGAAATCATTCATGCAGAAAGCCAAAGGTTTTTAAAAAGACAGGAAAAAGAAAAGACCAAATTACATGTCAAAGAAGACTCTGAAACTTGTCCTTGAATTTCAAGCAGCTAAAGTAAAAGAAATATATGATGAAGCTAAAGAACTAAACAGAAGATTTCAAAAGGTAGTTTGAGAAGACAAAATCAAATATTATAATGACATGTGCAAAGAGCTGGAGACAGACAATGAAAAAGGAAAAACATGCTCTGTTTTCCTCAAGCTTAAGGAATTGAAGAAAAAATTCAAGCCTAGAATGGAAATGGTAAAGGATTTTATAGGGAAAATGTTACATGATGCAGGAAACATCAAAAGAAGATGGAAGGAATACGTAGAGTCATTGTACCAAAAATAATTGATGGATGACCAACTATTTCAAGAGGTTGCATATGATGAGGAACCAATGGTACTGAAGGATGAAGTGGAAGCTGCCTTGAAGGAATTGGCAAAAACATAAGGCCTCATGAATTGATAGAATACCAACAGAGGTGTTTCAACAAATAGATGCAACACTAGAGGTGCTCATTTGTTTATGTCAAGAGATTTGGAATATTGCTCCCTGGCCAACTGACTGGAAGAGATACATATTTGTGCCTATTCCCAAGAATGGGGACCCAACTGAATGTGGAAATTATCAAATGATATCATTGATATCACATGCAAGTAAACTGTTACCAAAGGATCATTCAAATGTGACCACAGCAGTATATGGACAGGGAACTACCAGAAAATCAAGCCAGATTCAGAAGAGGGTGTGGAACCAGGGGCATAATTATGGATGTCAGATGGATAGTAGCCAAAAGCTAAGAATACCAAAAGGTGTCTATCTATGTTTATCGACTATGCCACATCATTTGACTGTGTGGATCATAATAAATTATGGATTACACTACAAAAATGGAAATATCAGAGCACCTAATTGTACTCATGAGGAATCTGTACATAGACCAAGAAGCATTTGTTAAAATAGAACAAGGAAACCCTGTCTGGTTTAAAGTTGAGAAAGGTTGTGTCAGGGCTGTGTCTTTTCAAAGTACCTCTTCAATCACTATGCTGAGAAAATAATCTGAGAAGCTGGACTTTATGAAGAAGAATATGGAATCATGCTTAGAAGAAGACTCACTAACAGCCTGTGTTATGCAGATGACACAACTTTGCTTGCTGAAACTGAAGAGGATTTGAAGCATTTACTGATGAAGATCAAAGAACACAGCCTTCAGGATGGATTGAGCCTAAATATCAGCAGAACAAAAATCCATACAACTGAGTCAGTAAGCAGCTTCATGATAAATGGAGAAAAGATGAGGGTTGTCCAAGATTTTGCTTAAGTGGGTTCCACACTCAACACCTGTGGAAGTAGCAGTCAAGAAATCAAAAGAATATTGCAGTGGGAAAAGCTGTTCCAAAAGACTGCTTTCAAGTATTGAAAAGTAAAGATGTCATATTGAAGATGAAAGTGTACCTGAATCATGCTATCGTATTTTCAGTAGCATCAGATGTTTGTGAAAACTGGATGTTGAATAAGGGTGACAGCAGAAGGATTGATGCTTTTGAATTATGGTTCTGGAGATGAATATTAAATATACCATGGGCTGCAAACAGGACCAATAGATCTGTTCTAGAAGAAGTGCAATTAGAGTGCTCCTTGGAAGGAAGGATTGCTGGACTGTGTCTTACATATTTTGGACATGTAGTCAGGAGGGATCAATCCCTGGAGAAGGACATCTTGTTTGGGACCGTGGCAGGTTAATGAAAAAAAGGGAAACTCTAAACTAGATAGATTAACATAATGTCTGCAACAATAGGTCTAGACACAGGAATCAGGGAGTGTGTTATTCTGTTATACATAGGGTTGCTATGAGTTAGACCTGCCTCAATAGCAAATAACAACAAATCTGAGCCTCCTCTTGAATGTCATGAAATGTAAAATTACAATGTCAATTCTTATCCCATAAGTCTAGAAATTTGTGATCAAACTGTTTCTTTTTTGTTAGTAGTATCAGAATAAATTAATGCTTCAAACTGGTCTTCCACTCCTTATAATCTATCTCTTACTTGATTCAGTCTATTCATATTCCTATTCACAGTGAGTTTTATTTGGCTTTTAGTCTGTTTTCTATTCAGGATTTCAGTTCAGTTTTTTTATAGTTTTGATTTCAGTATTAAATTTTTCTTCTACATGAAAAATGTTCTTGTCCAAAACCTTAATAGCTTCATTAAGATCTCTCATCATATTTATGATTAGGCTTTTTAATTCCTTGTCTGTTAAATGAGGAATGTCTTCTTTTTAACTTCAGTTGCTGAAGAGTTGTGACCATTTGGAGGTGACTCATCTTGGTGTTTCATTTTCTGTGAGCTCCTTAGCAGACACTTGGGCATGTGTTATAACTGTTATAAGTATTATAACTGATTTAGTACCAGAGATTTTTGTAAAATACATGGAAATACGATGGTCAGGGTATTTGTAAAATTTTGGGAAAGCAGTGAATCTGACCCAGCCATGGACATTAAATACTGTTATGTCCAGTGGAGAGGTCTCTTTCTCCAAATTATCACTTAAATTTCACCAGGGATTAGATTCTTCCCCAATGATCACTGAACTTTTGCTTAGTGACTTTAATCAAAGTGAGACCTTAGTTCCCTGATTTTGGCTCAGTAGACTCAGAGCATCTCACAGAGGCTGCTATTTTCTCCCATCTTGTAAAAGCCATTTTAAGAGAGAAGTTTATGAGTTCCTACATTGAAAAGATCAGAGAGATCTCAAATAAATAACCAAATGATGTGCCTTGATTTTTCTGTTCTCAGAAAATCAAGAGCAGGCCAAACTCCAAATTAGTAGAAGGAAATAAATAATAAAGATCACAGTTGAAATCAATAAAGTGGAAACTAATAGAACAATGTAAAATGTTGGGGTTTTGGCTCTAGCCCGGCTAAAGTTAGGGCCAAACCCACAACATAACACGTGACCGATGTCGGGAAAGAAGGACCTCGGGAGACCTTCAGGTGGTTGGAAAAGGACAGGGAAGGTTTATTGGGGTGCTCCCCTTATGGAGAGCAAGGAGCAGGCAGCCCCTATAGAGCAAGGCTCTACCCCTTTAAGTGCTGGCTCT
>VMDO01028500.1:0-15742 GCA_007922755.1 Pedetes capensis
GGGACATCATTGCTGATGTCAGGTGGATATTAGCTGAAAGCAGAGAATATCAAAAAGATGTCTATGTTTTATTGACTACGCAAAAGCATTTGATTGTGTGGATCACAACAAATTATGGATAACACTTCGGAAAATGGGAATACCAGAACACCTAATTGTGCTCATGAGAAATCTGTACATGAACCAGAAGGCAGTTGTTCGAATAGAACAAGGAAACACTGAGTTTTTTAAAGAGGTGCCTAGTATCATAAATTCACAAACAGGCACCACAGTCATTTAACATCATCATTATCTAGGGTTATGCATGGCTCATGATCTCATACCTCTAGCCCAACCTCGCCACAAACACAGGAGTAATGGCTGCCCTCCATTCCAGGGCTGCCATTTTACTAGGCAGTGGGGATTTTCCAGCTCTAGGGTAACATTGTGGGATCACAACCATGTATATCCAGTGCATCATTGGTTGAAACATCCTTACACACATCACTGCACTATTCCAACCCAGGGACCAGGTGAAGACAAGTCAGGCTTCTCAGAGCTATCCTAGGGTGTGCACGTCCCTGCTCGGCCCTAGCCCTCAGTGCCCTGCCTCCCTTCAATTCTGGTCGTCACTTCCCCCTGCCTGGTTCACCTCCATCAACATGACCAACTTTCCCTGAGTCTGAAGAAGGTTGTCACCATCCTATGAGGCCACCCTGTAGGAGAGAACCTAGAGACTGGTGAACTTGAGTGCTCCTTTGTAATAAGAATATCATTTATACTATTTGTGTAAACTAATGATCTAGCATACATTGTTGTTGTTGTTGTTGTTAGGCGCTGTCCACCTAAGGTAGGTATCTGACTCATAGCAACCCTGTGCACAACAGGCAAAACACTATCATCAGTGCTTCTCTGCTATTCATAGTGTTTTCAATGGCTGATTGTATTTTGAGAGTAGGTTGCTGGGTCCATCTCCCAAGCCTATAGCACCTAGTGTTCCCAGACAGTCTCCAATCCAAGTACTAGCCAGGCTGACCCTGCTAAGCTTCTGAGATCTGACTGGATCAGACTCCACGGTGGTACAGTTGCAGGCATCATTTATTTCTACAGACAGAGATTCATTCCAGCCATATAATTTGTGCTGTGTTTTGGATGTATCTTAGCATGTTGAATAAGAATTCATCATCTCAGAAACAATTATCCAAAACAAAATTACTACTCTTACTATATTAACTATAGATAGGGGCTATTATAAAGTCATTTGAAATTTTTTAAACAAATATACCAGAATTCAAGCAAAATGTGGTGGCACATGCCTGCAAATCTCAGCTACTCAGGAGGCTGAGGCCGGAGGATCGCAAGTTCAAGGCCAACCTGGACAACGTAGCAAAACTGTCTCAAAAACAAACCAACAACAACAAAAAAAAAAAATCAGAATTTATAGAGTGAACTTCCAAAAAGCATCAGGTAACACCAAAAGTAGCAAAGACAGGGGAGTTGGCCTGAATGAAGAAGGAGGTGAAGAGGAAATGAGGCGTGGCACACCCAAGAGTGTCCTGCTAGGCCCATGTAAGAGGGAAGAGTGGCAGGATGGTTGCGTGAGAATCTAGCATGGTGTCAACTTGACATGTTACAGCACTTTTAGAACTACACCACGATCCCAAGGACAGCCAGCATTGTCACGAGATAGTTCCTCTTATTTACACTCTGTCTTCTCCGAAGAATTGTGATTTCTAGTTTTATTTATTTATTCTATTATTTATTTGGAAGCCTGCAGCTGTAGCCCTGTGGCATCCGATCCCGCCAGATCTCGGAAGCTAAGCAGGGTCAGGCCTCGTTAGTACCTGGATGGGAGACTGCCTAGGAACACCAGAAGCTGTAGGCTTGGGAGAAGGACCTGGCAACCCCCTCCCAAAAATCAATCTGCCATTGAAAGCCCTATGCACAGCAGAGAAGCACCAACAATAGTGTTTCCCCTGTTGTACAGAGGGTCGCCATGAGTCGGATACCGACTCAACGGCACCCAACAACAACAACAATTATTTATTTATTTTATTATTTATTTATTTATTTCCTTATGTAGTACTGGGGTTTGAACCAAGGACTCCACAGATACTTTGCAAGCACTCTACCACTGAGCTGAGCTCCCAGTCCCCTTTTATTTTTATTTTTTAATTTTTTTATCTGGAGTCAGGGTCTTGCTAAGTTATGCAGTCTGCCTCTGGCCACAAACTTACAATCCTCCTGTCTCTGCCTCCTGAGTTGCTAGGATTACACCACATCTGGCCTACTGCATCTAGTTTTTTATATGACTATAATTTTGGATGGGCAGAACTGACAGAGGTCACCACATGGACCGTTCACTCTTATCGCCATAGTGACACCAATAGCAAAGACCCTCATTTAATTCTATTTGAAGTTCCAAAAGATGGTTTTTTTTCCTCCTCAAACTGATAAAAGCAGTAAAAGTAAAACAATTGTAGATTTCTAACCCCTTGTATGCTTATGAAATCAAATATCGAAGGTAGAAAGGTAAAATGGAAGAAGAGGTAAAAATCCTTTGGTCGGGTATGATATGGATTTGTTTTCCTTGCCTGGAAAATAAATATATAGCCCTTGATAATTAATTACTAAGAGTCTCCAACAATTAAACACCAGTATCGGTTCTCTTAATTAATCTGCACAATAAACATGATTTGTCCCATTTTGCAGATAGGAGAGCTGAGGAGCAAGGTCTTTAATGCATTTGTTTGAAGTAACATGAGGTGGGAGGGGACTTAAAGGCTCTGTAACCCGAACTCCTCCCAGCCCCAGGGGACATGCTCCTTTCCGTAAGCACGTGGGCCAAGCCCACACACATTCAACATCTTAGAAGTTGAGAGTGTGTCAGCAAGCCATGAAGTAAGATAGGAAGAGTCCTCTGTTGATCTTCTCAGCTCCCATTCTCTGGGTAGGAATTAATTCACAAAGGCTCAGCCAGCTGCACAATTACAAAGGAAATGTGGGTGAGGGAGAGAAAGTTTGGGGGTGGGGGAATGGTGGGGAGCTCAGAAGAAAAGCAAGCACCACAGGCAAGGAAGGTGCCCAGAAGGTGAGGAAAGAATACAGCGTGAAGAGAGACCGTGCAGAATTCTAGGGTGGTGCTCTAGGAACCCCGACTTTACCAACAAAGTGTGCACCAGAGAAGCTGAAAAGAAGCTTCTCAAAATAAAATCTTATTTTTCATTAACTTGTTTTAAAGGTGCAGCTGTTTGACACTGAATTCCTTTTCATGTTCAGTGGAAATGTCAATGTGACTCGGTATTCCCATCTGGAAAGAGGCCTGAGTTAGCAGAGGTCCGAGAACGTGCAGGGTCCACCTTGTCGGGTTCAAGGAGGGTGATAGACCCAGGAGCCAGACCCCACCATGAAGCCTCACTCCTGTCCCCACCCTGTGCCTCCCCATCTCTCCCCTAGCCTCGGAACTCCAGTGCCTCACTGGCAGTCTGTTCCCTTAAGTCCTTTTGTTTGCTTGTGCAGAAAGTTCCTCAGTTCACCAAGATCTCCATTCCACTAAGACCTCCATCCCACTCAATACTAGTGTTCCACCAAGACCTTCATCCCATTTATGACCTCCATTCCACCAAAACCTCGGTCCCATTCGAGATCTTTGTTCCACTAAGACATCCATTCAACCAAGATCTCAATTCCACCAAGACCTCTATCCCACTCAAGACCTATGTTCCACCAAGACCTTCATCCCATGCATGACCTCCATTCTACTAAGACCTTCATCCATTTCAAGACCTCTGTTCCACTAAGAACTCCATTCTACCAAAACCTTTGTTCTACCAACAATTCTGTCCCCCTCAAGACCTTCCCATTCCACAAAGACCTTCATCCAACTCATGACCTCCATTCTGCCAAGACCTTCATCCCTTTCAAGACCTCCATTCCACCAAGACCTCCATCCCACTCAAGACCTCCATCTGCTAAACCATAATGCTCACTTAGCCTTATAAATTCTTCAGGGCTTGTGTTTTGTTCAGACACATTCACTCAATTGGAAGGGTATCTGGAGGACGTTTTGAAACTGTCATTCTGCAAAACCATCAAGTTCCACAAGCCACTTAAGGCTGTAAGGAGATACATCAGCTCCCCTTCTTCACAGCCCTCGAGGGAAGATCATGGATCATCTGGTCTCCACATCAGGGCCAAGAAAAGCTGAGCAGCAAACAAAAAGATGGTGCTTTGCATGCAGTTGTCCCTCTAAGCAAAGCCACTGAGAAAGGGATGAGCCACTGAGGAAGGGATAACCCAGGCACCACCAGCTTCTCTTGGAGGTTGCAGTTGGAGAAGGTATCTGGGCAAGTGGACTACAGATATCCTGGTGATTAAGTAAGTTAGCACCTGGGAGGCTGAGGCAGGGAGATCCAAAAGTCAAAGGCAACCTGAGCTGCATAGCAAGTTTCAAGCCAGCCTGGACCACATGGTGAGACCTTGAGGAGGAAAAGGAAGGAGAGGAGAGGAGAGGAGAGGAGAGGAGAGGAGAGGAGAGGGAAGGGAAAGGAAGAAAAAGGGAAGGAAAAAGAAGGGAAAGGAAGGGGAAGGGAGAAAGAGAGAGAAAGAAAGAAAGAAAGAAAGAAAGAAAGAAAGAAAGAAAGGAAGGAAGGAAGGAAGGTAGGTTAAAACTATCTTATAGTAAACTGTATAACCAAAACTAAAAAAGAGTATTTAGCTGCTACATTGTCAGAGTGAAGTGGGCTGTGAGTCCAGATATTTGAAATGTAATGTATTAGGATTTTCCAGAAAAACACAAGTAGGAGCTAGATAGATAGAAGATTAGATAGATAATGATTTAGTTTAAACAAGTAGCCCATGTGATCAAATGATAAAAGGAAAGTTTTTGTTTAAGGAATCAATTCATTTGATTAGCTAGGTAGATAGGGAGAGAGTAAGATTTTTAAAAATCAGCCCATGTGATCAGATAATAGATAGAAGGAAAAATTTAAGTAATCTATTCATTTGATTAGATACATAGGTAGATGATAGATAGATGATAGATGGTAGATAAGTAGATAGGTAGACAGATAGATTTAGTTTAAGGAACCAGTTTACATAATTATTGGATTTTAGGGCCTGGCAAGTCTGGGATCCACAAAGCAGGCCACCAGAATGGAAACTCAACCAAGAGTTGATGTTCCAGCCTTATGTCAGAATTTCATCTTTTCCAAGAAACCTCAGTTTTTGCTCTTAAGACTTTCAACTGATTAGATGATGCCCATCTGCATTATCAAGGGTAACGTCCTTTACTTAAAGTCAGCTGATGACAGATTTTAATCACATATGCAAAATATTCTCACAGCAACATCCAGACTAACGTTTGACCAAACATCTGGGCACTGTAGCCTAGCAAAGTTGACATTTAAAATTCAGCTATCACATAGGGCAGAACCATTCTCTTTTTAAAAATCATAACCTAAAAAAGTAGGGGCAGACAGTTCCTGGGCTGGGGGTGTACCTTGGGACAGGGAAAGAAGCCAAAGCACGTGAAGAAGGGAAGGGAAAGGAGACATCATAGAGTGTGTGCTTTCTTTATAAGGAATTTAAAGAAAGGCCAGGAGCCATGGTGCATGCCTGGGATCTCAGCACCGAGGAGACTGAGGAAGGAGGATGGCGAGTTGGAGGCTAGAGGCAGCCTGCACAACTTAGCAAGACCTTGTCTCATCAAGGAAGTGGATAGTATAGCTTTCTCAGAGTCTGGGAGGTCAAGAAGGCATGTTTCTGTCATTTAAGGGATATTTATTTGAAATGACCAAGAAAATTATTGTCAAAAACGTTGGTTAACACTCCATTGCCTGATTCACTTTCAGTCAAAAAGTTGATCTTCAAACCAAAAAACTATATGACATGCTTTACATTTGCCATGACAATGTTTTGACCTCTAATTTCTCAGCCCTTTAATATTCATCATAGGCATCAAAACCAGCAGGTCTTTGAGGAGTGTTTTAGGCTGCAGAAGTCCAGGCTGAATGGCACCATCACTTGAAAACTGGGTGGGTGGTGCACAGAACTGTGAAGACAGATGCAAATGCATTTATTCCTCAAAAAATTGTGTGAAAATTTCATTCAGTTTAGGCAAATTTAAATAGAAGCGACTGAAATATATATATTCCTAAAAAGAATATCTACATTATAGCAAGAATGCCTTCATTATCCCAAATTAGCTGTGAAGATCCCTTCAGGGACTTGACAGGAGGAAAAAAGATTTCTCCCAGCTTCACAGAAAAGAAAACCCCAGGATAAGAATATTCATACAATACAATTTTGTTTCATAACACATTCACACAGCCTTTTAATACCCTGCAATTACAATGAATGATAAGAAAGAAAATAGCTGCTGGAAGTGAGCATGGAAGATGGGAGAGAATTCATGCAAACATTTTTAAATGTTAAAAAGGAATCCTCGTTAAAGTCCCTTGGGAATCCTAGACAATCAGAGGTCAGCATGAAATGATATTAATAGGATGGAATTTATTTATTTTAGGGTACACTGCATACTATGCCTAGTTTTGGAACACATCTTCATTCTTGACTCCTCAGTCAACATACTTTAAATAACCCAAACTATACGTGTGAGGTAGGGCATAGCTGCTGAGTGGGGCATTAGAATGAACAACAAATGGTTGCTGTCCTCTGGTATCTTAGAACCTAGAAAGCATGCATGTATTTTTTTTTCCTAGGTGGGAACTTTGCAGCTTTTATGGATTCTTCTATCTTGCCTAGAAAACCTGAGTGATTAAAAAAAGAAATAGCAGGCAGAAATGATGTCCACATTAATTAGACCATTATTTACCCTACCCTGTTGTAATGGCCAACCTCACACTTAGGATGGTTTGGTACTGTCTTCACATGAGCCAATTTGATTCACTTTGAAGTGAACGTCCAATCTGCAAAAGGCACTATATCCACCACACTTGGCCTCAGAGATCTTGAGTTCTCATGGAGGAAACAGGCATGGTCAGAAACCATGGCTAACAGCAAAGAGAAATAAGCAAGCGGAACAGGAACTCAAACGAGAATTGTTAACACCAAGCTGGGAGCTGGAGAAAGTTCCCATGGAAGACTGTCAGCAAAATGGTACTGACTGAGATTCTATGTACAGCAAATTGGTGTTCACTGGTTCTTATGGTAGGACTTAAAAGAGGAACTGAATTTCAGGAAGGCACAAGAGCATGTTTCAGGTGAAAGAACAAATCAAAGTTTGTAGCCAGACACAGAGAATGAAGCAGGTTAGAAGGTACAAAAAGCCTGGACTGTCATGTCAAACAGACTCAAATGGCGGCTCTGCCTCATGCTACCTGGACTGTTATTCCACAGATTCTTTGTGCTTCAGTTTCTCTACCTATTAAAGGTGCTTAATAGCACCCACATGGAATGTAAGGATTCAATGAAGTAATTCCATACTGCCTGACAATAAGCAGCCTCTGTTTGCTTAAGAATATAATAAAAATAAATAAGCAAACCACACTACTGACATAGGTTTTTTAATTAGCCAAATTCACCTCTTCCAATTTCATTTCATTTTCTCCTCTTCAGCATTCAACAGATTTATTTATTGTCCATCTATAATATTCAGATATAGTACTCATGGACATTATTACAGTTCACACTTTTCCAAACTTCACAGCTGTTTCCTTACTAATGCAGCATGAGGCTAGTGGACTGATGCCCCAGTATGTATGCTAAGTGTTCAAGAATACTTATTAGACATCACCATTGTCTACTTGGCAATTAGAAGAGGGAGAAAGACCTTCAGATGCTGCAAATCATTTTGCTTTCCATGGAAGTAAACAAATCTCTACATAAAAATGAAACACCATAGGCAGAAATCTACACAAGGTGGTAATAGTCTCTGAAAGCTTAGAGATGCCTCCTAGGCCAGAGTCCAAACTCACACTGAGCAAGACTCTGTCCCAGTACGATAGGCCAAAGTGACTCAACCTTCCCTACAGGTATTTGGCTAGGATTAAGCACCATTAGATACTGCGGAGAAGGGTAACTCTGCGATAATTCTTTATTATTGTTGACGTTGTTCTTAGGTGCCGTCAAGTCGGTATCCGACTCATAGCAACCCTACGTACAACAGTTGAAACACTATTGTTAGTACCTCTCTGCTATTCATAGGATTTTCAATGGCTGATTGTTTGGTTTTTTTGGGGGGTGGGGGGAGTGGGTTGCCCCGTCCTTCTCCCAAGTCTACAGCACCTGGTGTTCCCAGGTGGTCTCCTATCCAAAGACTAACCAGGCCTGACCTTGCTTAGCTTCTGAGATCTGACAGGATCAGACACCACAGTGCTACAGCTGCAGGCCAGTTCTTTATTATAAGTACCCTTTAATGTTTACTTTTCCTTCAAATAAGCTAAGCTATTAGAGGCTGGGCCAATTTGACCTTTTGATTGGCTTCTGATAGATTCTTCCCTTGTGCCCAACTCCTTAGACTGGGGAGCAGTCAGCTAAGCAGTCTCTCCTTTGGTGACCAGCCAGACTGTCATCATGGCAGCCCAGCTGCTTTGAACACTCCACAGTCACACTGAGGAAACTCTACCCCAGCTGCAAGGAACACTACAACCACAACTCCTGCTTCAAGAAGCTTTGCTGCAGTCAGGACTGCTCTAGTCAGCTTGCACTGGCTGCAAGCCCCAGTGAACGCTCGATGACCCTTCCCGTCTAGCAACCACTCTCACTGAGAATGGGAAGTAGAGCACCTCCTCGGTTACTCTGTAAAAAAAAAAAAAAATAAGTGATTGGTGGTTATTCAAGGCCTTTGTTTGGTTCATATGTAAGGCTTGTGATTGGTGGAACTAGAAGCTGTGCATGTGTGTGGCCGTGATTGGTAGGACTATAATTTGAGCACATGCCTCTCTTCCTGGCTATAAAAGCAAGCTATTTTCCACTATTTGGGGGTTAGTGTGAGAGGCTTATCTTCTGTGTACTGGCCCCTCATGTGCAGTTTTAGGAGCAATAAAGGCTTCTCCTTAATGGTCTCTTTGGCTACTTCTAGTCTTTACCACAGGTAAAATAGGCATGGACTGGTTGCAAAAGAGCAGACAAGACCCTAGGGCTTTCAGTCTGAGCATTAGCAGTGACAATAACAGCACTAGCAAGGAGAAAGATGAAGAGCTGCAGAGAGTGGCTGGAAGCAGGGACAATAGAGAGCTGAGACTGCAGAAGGCAAGAGGCAGCAAAGACCTGGATGTTGGAAGAGTTTCAGAGACCTGCCAGGTGTTAAGAGCTGAAGGTCCCAACACCCAAAACTCAAGAGCTGTAACACTAGCTGCGCTAATGAGCCGAATGTCCTGATACCCGAAGCTCAGGGGCTGCAACACTAGCTGCTTAATGCAGGGCTGCTGGCACTCAAACTCAGAGCAATAAGCCTCTGATCTGAGCACCTAGAGCTGTAAGTCCCTGGCTTTAACAGCTTCAAGCCATAAGCCTCTGGTTCTTGAGGCACAGAGCCACAAGCCTCTGACTTTGAAGGCCAAGAGATTGCTCAACCCTAAGTACCTAAGACTATAAGTCTCTGGCTTTTAGCACTTGAAGCCATAAGTCCCAAGTTCTCAGGATCTAGAGCTGTTAGCCTCGGGGTTTATAATCCAACCCCTATGTTGCTGGCAACAAGAGCTCAGAGCTGCCAGACTAAGTGACCTCTTCCTTGTGTACTCACTATTTCCACCCAAACAGAGCAAAAGAACCCTCAGCCAGCTCTTTATGACACTGAGAAGAAGGTACCACGGTTAAGCAAGGGTAAATCACCCAGGTGACCTCTGCTGTCAGAGAAAAAGTGCCATTAGCACAGGCTAGTAGTTTAATTCCCTAATTTTGCACCTTATTTTTGCACCATTTGTTCCAAAACCTGGATTAAAAATATATATACATTTGTCTAAACTACTTCCAAGCTTTAATAAAGCTAGATCTCAGCCCCAAAATAGGCACAGTTTTAAAATATATATTTTGAACATGTTATAATAAAGAATTTTTAAAATATGTATAGTTTTAAAACTATGAGGCCAGATGTCTTGAAATATCTACTAGCCCAAAGCCCTTTTTTTAACTTAAAATTCTTCTAAATGCTGTGATAATTAAAAATAACAGCAAAAACTACCCTCCATCCATTCCAGAGATGAGCACATTTACTTCCTCTGAAACCCCACTGAAGGGCACTGCTATTTGAGCCATTTCATTTCTCATATGCAGTAGAAGTAGCTGGATTAATGCTATGATTTTTGCATACAAATTTACATTGATTTTTCTCCAATTACACTGAGAGGTTTGATGAGAATGAAAACATATTGCCCGTACCATGTTGCCCAGTTGATACACGCCATGGGTAATTTAAATCCTTCAAGATTTCTCTTGATTGACAGTAAAGAAATGGAAGGACTAAAGACCAGCTGTGATGTAGGAAAGGAAAAGGAGGAATGTTCAGCAGAATCTCAGGACGAGCATCACAGAGAAGATGGATGTGGTGGGGCGGGAGCGAGGCAGGCGCTACCCCTGAGAGTGCACATGCGCAAAGCCCAGAGCGCAGCTGGCAGTCTCCCAGGCAGGCCTCCACAGGTCCAGAACCTAGACGCATCCGAGCACAAAGGGTAGCGCTATGGACAGCCAGGCCAAGAAAGCAGAGGGGGTGGTGGGGAGCTCAGGGGAAGATGATGAGGAAATAATCAAGAACCAGTATAAAACAGAATCAATTACATATACTTCAATATCCAACCAAGAAAATCTCCATAATAATCATCCAGAACTTCACCCTAAAATACCCTACCACTGCAGAAGTGTACATTCCAGCAGGCAGAAGTCCCCCAGCAAAATTGCTCTATGACTACTTATCCTAAGGCACATCGCACCAGTTCCCAAACCCCTTTCAGTACAAAGAGCTCACCGTCAGATTTCCAGTGCCTACAGCTGTAGCCCTGTGGCATCCGATCCCGTCAGATTTCCGAAGCTAAGCAGGGTCAGGCCTGGTTAGTCCTCGGATGGGAGACCACCTGGGAGCACCAGGTGCTGTAGGCTTGGGAGAAGGACCCGGCAACCTACTCCCAAAACTCAATCAGCCCTTGAAAGCCCTATGAACAGCAGACAAGCACTGACAAGTGTTTCGCCCCTTGAACGTAGGGTCGCTATGAGTCAGACACCCACTCCTCAGCACCTAACAATACCACCACCTTCAAATTAAAGTGTCATCCAAGAATCACCAGCATATGCGCCTCCACCATGAAAGAAAACTCCAAGGTAAATAAATAGAAAAAATATTGGAAAGTATTCAAAACAATTTGAGTATTACAATTTGTTTACTCACTAGAGAGGTTATTGCATCCATAAAGGAAGAACAGACTACTATGCATGGAAAAATAGAAATTTTAGAGATTAGAAAACATGATACAGTAATAGAAGGATTGAAAGATAACTTGGGTAAATCTCTTAAAATGAGAACTAAATGTCAAGTAATCAAAGTTTAAGTAAAAGATAATAAGTGCAGAGAATCAATCCAAGAGGTCCAAGATTCAGTTATGGATTTCAAAAAGGAGGGAAAGCAGAGGGGAATCAATTATCAATGCAATCAAGAAAAATTTCCAGAGATAAAAAAATAATCTCCAGATTGAAAGTGCTCCTACATGATTAAAGTGCCCACACCTCGGAACACCATGATGAAATTTAGAATGCCAAGGATGAGAAGAGGAACCTTCAAGTGTCTTCATGGAGAAAAAGAAGGTATAGTATAAACTAAAAGCATCAAAGTGTCCTTCTCATTGATAACAGTGGACATGAGAGATAAATATCAACATGCTCAAAATCTTCTAAAAGAAGAATACTTTCTAGAATTCTATTCACACCAATCAAAGGTGATAGTAAAATGTGCACATCTTCAATATTGGAAGATGTGGTGGCCAAGACTATAATCCCAGCTACTCAGGAGGCTGAAGCTAAGAGATTCCTTGGGTACATGAGTTCAAGACCAGCCTCAACAACATAGCAAGACCTTGTCTCAAAAAAAAAAAAAAAGAAAGAAAGAAAAGAAAAGAAAAAGAAAATAGACTCAACATGTTTCTTCCCATGACCACTGTATTAGGAAATAATTTTCAGTGATTCTAGACATACAAAGGATAAATCAAGAAGAACAAAGACTTAGAATCAAGGGAGCAGTAAGACCAGACCAAAGAAGCAATGAAGAAAAGTCCCAGGATTTTAATTGAACAGCCAACTAGAACAGTACGGCAAATCTGAAAATGAGAATGTGATCAATACAAAAAGGCAAGATGGAAAGGAAAGCAATTAGAAACTCCAGGAATGGCAGGAGCTTGTGGCTCCGGGATAGAGCTTTTGCCTGGTATGCTTTCAGCCTTGAATTCAATCACCAGCAGAAAGGAAAGGAAAGGAAAAGAAAGGAAAGGAGAGGAGAGGAGAGGGGAGGACAGGGGAGGGGAGAGGAGGACAGGGGAGGAGAGGAAGAAGGAAGGAAAGAGAGAGAGGGAGAGAGAGAGGGAGAAAGGGAGGGAGAGAGAGAGAAAGGGAGGGAGGAAGGGAGGGAGAGAGAAGGAAAGGAACTCCAGATAAAAACAAAAAGAGGTATAAAGAAGGAAATATAGGACTTCATCCATTCTGCAATGAATATTATTGACAGGCACAATAATTAAACCATATACTTAGGTTTATTTGTATACTCAACTGACAAAGAATGTATAGATGTAATATTTATGGTTACAGAGAAAGTAAAAAATGTTATTCCTCTTGGTATTGTAAAAGGAACAAACAACAAAAGTTAAGAGGTAGAAGGTAAGAAAGAGCGCCAGAGGGAAGGTGCCGTGGACACAGGCTGAGCTTCAGGTTGTGCAGCCAGCAGAGTCACACAGGCCCGAGCTTACCAAGAAGCGCCCAGGCTTCGTGTCATGGTATCTTGTCATCATCTTAAAATTCATAATTTTTGAACAAAGGATCCTACCTTTTCATTTTCTTGGTCCTGCAGCTGTGTGCTACTCTCAGTAATTAATGCAACAAGGAATAAAGGTCTACTTATACGTCTTAAAGTTACAAAATAATCCAACAGTGAAGATATTAAACTGTGGTGTGACTATGTTAACTCATGAGAGGATGTGAAGATGAACCACATCCTCCCCTGTCCCAGCAGAACAGAGAAACACCAGTACTGACACAGTCGTTAGAGACTGAGGACAAGCCACAGAAAAGCCAGTTAGAAGAAATCAAAGTAATTGTCCCCGAGGAGCAGACTGGGAAAAGGGAAAGGGTAAGTCCACTTTTGCTGGGGGCTGGGATTTGGCTCAGTGGGTAGAGCGCTGCGCTGCAGTCTCTGAGGCCCCGAGTTCAATTCCCAGCACCCCAAAAATGGGAGAAGGACCTGGCAATCCACTCCCAAGGCAATCCCGAAGCATTCAGCCATTGAAAACCCTATGAGAGTCGCTATGAGTCGGATACCGACTCAACGGCACCTAACAACAACAACAACTTTTGCTATGTCTTATCATAGCTCCTAATATGCTTCGTTTTTATTTTTTTAATCTTATTTCAAATGCCTATTTCATTTTAAATTAACTTTTGGAAGATAGCAAAAAATCATAATCTAGCAAAGCTTTGTTGTACAACATATATTATAAAATAATTCTATAAAGCAATTAAACAAATACATAAACTTTCTAACTTAATACAAATATTACGTGACTGATATCTTAAAACAGAAAGTGACAAGCCCAGAACATGTATGACATAGTTTCTGCCCTCTAGACATTCACTCATTTTATAAATCATGTTGTTTCTGCCAAGGTCAAGGCTAAATGGAGAAAGAAGGAATTATTGACGCTGAGTAGCTGACAGTGGTCATGTCTGCTTGAAAGGGCTGTTTGCCCCAATTTTTACCATGACATTATTTTCAAAAACAAGGCATATGTGGACATGACTACAATTTTTCCATAATTCATTCTTATTTTGCTCAAGGGCCAAGGAAGTAAAGCTGCCAGCCCCTGGAAAATGAGGGTTACTTATTTACTAATAATTCTAGGGGAAAATAGCCACATCCCCTTACTCATCAAACTCAGTCTTTGGGATGGGATTCAGATACTTTTTTCCTTTTTTTTTTTGTTGTTGTTGTTGTTTGTTTGTTTGTTTGGCAGTACTGAGAGGTTGAACCGAGGGCCTCCTGCAATGCTTTACAAATGCTCTACCACTAAGTTGCACCTCCATGTAATGTACCTGTCAGCTTGTCGTGCTGTAGGAGTTTACATGTTGCTGTGATGCTGAAAACTATGCCACCAGTATCTCAGATGCCAGCAGGGCAGGTGGACAGGTTTCAGCTGAGATTCCAGACTAAGACAGACTAAGGAGAGAGACTCCACAGCCCACTCCCCAAGCAATTAGCCATTGAAAACCCTATGAATAGTAGAGAAGCATTGTCAAATTGTTGTTGTTGTCGGGTGCCGTCGAGTCGGTATCCGACTCATAGCGACCCTCATAGGGTTTTCAATGGCTGACTGTTCCGGGATTGCCTTGAGAGTGGATTGCCAGGTCCTTCTCCCATTTTTGCAGTGCTGGGAATTGAACCTAGGACCTCAGAGACTGCAGCGCAGCACTCTACCAACTGAGCTAAATCCCAGCCCTGCACTGTCAAATATAGTGCCAGAAAATGATCCTCCCCCAAGATGGAAGGCATTCAAAAGATGACTGAGGAAGAGTTGCCTCCTCAAAGTAGAGTTGACCTTAATGATAGGAATGAAGTAAAGCCCCTGGGACTTCCATTTGCTGATGTGGCACTACTCAAAATGAGAAGAAACATAGTGGCTGTAACAACGGGCTCAAACATAAAAAGATCGTGGCACGGTGTCAGGGAGTGTTTTGTTCTGCTGTACTTAGGGTTGCTATGAGTCGGACCCAACTCCAAGGCACCCAACAATAACAACTAAGTAAAACTGGGGTCAGGGGGAAGTTTGAGGAAATCAATAAGAAGTCTGACCAATCCGTTGCTCTCCACAGACTTTTCGCACTGCCCAATACAGACACTAGTGTAATTCATGTTCAGCGAGGTTGGGTGAATGCTCTTCAAAGAAATGGTTACAACTGTCAGTTTGCTGATGTAAACACAATACGTGACTGCAGAGCGTTTGGAAGGTGGGATCTAGTGATGCTGCTAACATTACAGAACTAGGGTGGGCACTGTCAAATCATTCAATCTTGAACATTTTTGCTTTAGAGGAATGAATAGTTGAGGCAACACCTACACCCTGCTGCAAGATAAAAATAATTATGGAATTCAACCAAGTCTTAAGAGCTTGACAAGCTCCATCAAGTCTGCCTCCCCAGCAAAAGTTAAAAAAAAAAAAAAATTCTAGCATGTTGACCATAGCCCATTAAGTGCATAAATAAAAACATCTCATTTTCCAGAGCTTACTTAACTGCAGCATTTTCATATCTTATTGCCAACATAATGAAATCCCCTTAATGTGAACAAACTGTCACCAGTCGCATGATAACCTTCCAGCATTAGCACAACATCATTGGTCCCTTAACCAAATAACGACCTAGGGACAGAACACTGGACAGGTCTACACTTGGGCTATTCTTAATAGGCAGAGGGGAATGAAGAAAAGCAAATGCTCTGTCAAACTCATGTCTGGGAAGTTGTGAAGTCCAGCACCATTCCTCAGTAAGGGCCATTTTTTTTTCCTTGAGGAGATAAGTTTGAGAAAAAGGGAAGCCCATAGCGAGAAGGTGCCAG
>VMDO01028501.1:6051-23953 GCA_007922755.1 Pedetes capensis
ATCCCGTCAGATCTCGGAAGCTAAGCAGGGTCGGGCCTGGTTAGTACCTGGATGGGAGACCGCCTGGGAACACCAGAAGCTGTAGGCTTGGGAGAAGGACCTGGCAACCCCCTCCCAAAAATCAGTCTGCCATTGAAAACCCTATGAACAGCAGAGAAGCACTGACAATAGTGTTTCCCCTGTTGTACAGAGGGTCGCTCTGAGTCGGATACCGACTCGACGGCACCTAACAACAACAACAACAACAAGTTTTCATAATAGCCACTGCAGGTCACCTGATACATGCAAAAACATGGGTGACTCTTGAAAACATAAGGCCAAAAGAGCCAGTGACAAAAGGCCACCTATTATGATTCTATCCATAGAAAGAGGCTAAAAGAGGCAAATTAGAGGCTGGAAGTAAAACAGTGGTTGCCAAAGGCTGGGAAGGAGAGGATGAGGAAGTGCTTGCAAATGACCTGGGTTTTCTTTTGGGGTCATGAAAATGTTTACATTGTGATGCTAGCTGCACTACTCTGTAAACACACTGAACCCCCCTGAATTGTGCACTTGATATGGATGAACTTTATCGCATGTAAATTTTATGTCAATAAAGATATTTTATTTTAAAAGTCTTCAAGATCTTGTATGGTAGAAAAACCTGCCTAACTTGGGCCTGAATTCATCTCCCCACCAATGCTTTTTCTTACACTAACGCCCTGAGAAACTGCCATTCCAAAGAACGTGTTGCAGGCAAGACTGCTTTTGTGTCTGTGAACACATCTTTGCCATGGTTAGGGCACATCACTTATTTTTTTTTTTTTTTTTTTTTACATTTGATGTATCTATGTCTTGTGTTCTTGGTGGTTTCATAAACATTTTGGGGAGGGAAAGTGTGATTTTGTTTCGTTGAATCCCTGCTCCTCATCACGCAGAGTGTTACAAATACAGTAGACACTCCATAAATATCCAGTCTGGACTTGGCATCTCTAATGAGTTAAATTCTTCATCAAAGTTTAAAAAACAAAACAAACAAACAAAAATCCAATTTGTTGGGAGCCCTCAGGTGCCAGATGCAGTCCTAGGCACTGGGGAGAAAAGAATGAGGAAACTTATAGTCCTGGAGCTGAGACCAGGCTAAGTGTCACTACGTGCAGGGTTAAGTTCTAAAGCCAGGCCTGAAGTACGTTTTTTGTGTAGTCTGAACTCTGGAATACTTTGGTGGAGGCACTGGGTTTGAGACCCACTCCCTCACTATAAAATAGTAGACACAGCCAGTTTCTTCTCCAGCCTTGGAAAACGCTGCCTTCCCTTCAAGCTCTGGTTGCAGACTTCTACTTTGGGGTTCTGTTACCTCAAATCATGTCTCCCCAAAGATGAAGCCCACTGTGATAGTCAGGTGCTCCCAGTCTGAGCTGCATGCAGAAAGGACAGAGCACAGATGGACCAAGAGACGTGCTCTGCCTCAACTCAGAATCCACCGGAATGGCCCACCAAACAATTGACCCTATCCAAACAACTTTTTCTTTTAAACCGTTATTGAACTGGTAACCATCTTAAACCATGTTGAATTTGCTTAAGTGCTTATGTAAGCTTGTACTGTTACTCCCCATCCTGGTCTATTTTTTTCAAGGAAGAAAGGAACCCCAAAAAGGACGACTGGCCCATAGGAAACCGGCTGGTGACCGAAAACACAGGAACCTAGGTCTCCTAAGGCAGCACACTGACAATGTAGGCAGTTGCCAGGAGAGGACCAGGGAAAGAAAGGGATTGTGATTGGGAAACTCCCAGGGGGCAAGCGCAGAGCACAGGTGCCTCTCTCCGGGCTGGAGGCGGCAGGATGGCTCCCTGAGGAGAAGCTGGCTAGAGCGTAAAGTTACCAGCTCCCATTGAGCCCTGGAAACCGGTTTTGCTGGCTCCGTGGGGTCAGGGGGCAGCCTGCCCAGCAAGCTGCTCTCCAGAGCTAAGGCCAGTCCCGCTCCAGGTGACCCAGGCAGGAAGTTGCAGCTGACTGAGCTCCTGGGTCACTCATGGGGCCCCACTTCACATCCCAGAATGAATCTGAAGAGAAGAAATAGAAGCCTCTGCCAAGGGCTGACACCCAGCCCAGGAGGGGAGGGTTCATCCCAGGGACTAGGTAGCACCTGGTCTTTCACTGGCTCCCACATTTGAAGATACTAAATTTACATGTAATTAAAGATCTGAGTGCAGACCACGTTTCAAAACAACTAGACACAGGAGGCCTCCTCACAAGATGGTTTGGCCTTGCTTTTCCTCTGCAAAGAGGCCTTATAATTCACTGTTGTTCAGTTTGAGGATAAGAAAACTGAAGAATGATGTCACACGGAGTGTGGTGGCACATGCCTGGTGTAACCCTAGCACTCGGGAGACTGAGGCAGGAGGAATGCTAATTAGAGGCCAGCCTGGGCTATATGAGGAGACCCTCTCTCACAAAACAAAAACCAAACAACCAAACAAGAAGAACCTCACTGCTGTCTTCAAATACTCAGAGGAATTTATCACCAGGAGGAACAGACGGCTCCTTCTTTCCTAAACTTCGAGAAGAGTAAACTGCCTTGGAACCCTCTAGACCTGCATGCTTGCCCCCACAGAGCGCCTCATACATAGGATGCAATTCTTGCTCTAAAATCCCAGGATCGCTTGCCCAGGAGGAGAAAGTTGGGATCCTGACTGTGGGTGAGGAAGGAGGACCCTATATCTGCTTTATGTTCTGCCTGGTGGCTGGCAGCGGTCTACACTGTGGCGAAGAGGCATGGCCAGACCCTCAGGCTCCCTGCTTCCCTGTCTTTGCCTCTGGCCGGGTGCATGGTGCGTGTCCACATCTGCGTGGGGCAGGCCTTGGTAGGAGGACTCGCTCAGGGCAAAGCCTTCTGTGTGGCTGAGAGGTTAGGGGTGGGAGGCTCAGGGCAGAGGCCGGGCCCAGCTGAACTCTTAATGACAGACACAGGGCGTGGAAGCTGGCAGCTGTAGAGGATGAGGAATCAGAAGCAGGGGAGGTGGCTGCTGCTGCTGCTGCTGCTGCTGGGAGACAAGCCAAGAGGAGAAATGACATTAAAAATCCAAGCGAACCATCAAGAAAGGATGTCAAGCACAGAATGCTTAACAGGGATTGTGAGCAGTGTGCTGGAGCCCTCAGCTTTAACTTCCTGTTCTGCACAAGACCTCGTGAACTGTTACCGACTGTCATTCCTTGGCACAGAGCAGTTCCAAATCCTTCCTTGAAAATGGATTTTGATGTGGGCAGAACAAGAGGGAAGAGCTAGGAGGCAGGTAGGTACCTTTCCTCTGCTGCTGCTGTGCGCGTGTGGCCGTTTGTAAAGGATTTGTTCTCCATGGCGTAGCTCAGGTGGCCACTGTGCACCCTTGGAACAGCCCCTGAGTCTGGAGAGATCAGAATCCCTGGTCTCCAGCAAGCTGGTGCCCAGCAAAGGTTTTGGTGGTGCCCACCGGGGTCTAGCTGTCCTGCAACCAGCAGAGCGCCTGGCAAACAGCAGGCGCTCAGCAGGAACCAGGGCTGCTGGTCTGGCTGCAAGAGGACCACAGGAGGATAGAAAGGGAACACCAGGACTTCCTGAAGTGGGGGTGGAGGAGAGAAATGAAGGAGCAGTCGGATGGCTTGGGAGGTGTGGCCAAAGGCACAGCCCCCGCTGGGCTCCAGAGGCAGATCCCGGATGGAGACATCTTTCCACACTGCCTTCCTGCCCTGTGGGCTGTAACTGCTAACACAGACCCAGGCAGAGTCCACAGCACTGTGGTCAGTCTGAGTCCCTCAGCCCAATTCACCTGCTCCCTGTGTTCCATCTGCACTGAGGCCTCAGGATCTGCCCTTAAGAACACTTATCACTTCCAAACCCAAGGAAAGGGGGAGACAATCCTTGGTGTGGCAGGGACATGACAGGGGGCTTCCAGCTGGCCTGGAGGGGATGGGCCTTGAGAAGGACTTTGCAGGATGGGTGAATGGAGGCTCACTGCTGTATGTCACTCAGGTGCTGTGCTGGGGGCTGGGATCCCACCAGGAATAAGGCTCCACCATGGCCCACAGCTCCCAGTGCACCAACATCAGGGTGAAAGGCCATCAGGGCAGCAGGACTAGAGGAAGCCAGGTGTGGTGGGAGCCTCCCCGGGGCTTTCTCATCTCCAACTTTCTCATGACCGTCCCTTATGACCTTGGTGATTTCTTGAGACTTTTCTTTTTCAACTTCTCTCATTTTGCAAGTTGATCAGTTGGGTTCTTTGTTTTTTAGATTCTTGTGAAAGGAACTTCTCCTTGCTTCGTATCCTCTCAGGTATATCTGAAGGCAAATCCCTGACTCATTTCCCACTCTGCTTGCTCTACTTTGAATATAGTCTGTATTCACCAAAATTCACGTTGATGCTTAATTCCGCAATTTAGCAGCGTAGGCAGGAGGGGTGATGGGGCAGAGCCTTTACGAAAGGGTTAATGCCTTTCTCATGTAAGTGAAGTCTTGCTCTCCAAGGACTGGAGTAGTTATTGCCAGAGAGTAGGTCATTATGAAGCTAAGTTGCCCCCTATGTTACTCTTGCACACATGCTTGCCTGCCCGTCCACTTTCAGCCGTAAGTCAAAGGAGCCCAAGGCCATCACCAGAAGCCAAGCAGATACTGGCTATATGCTCTTGGACTTCCCAGCTTCCAGAACCATGAGCCTAAACAGCTCTCTTTTCTTTGTAGATTACCCAGCCTCAGGCCTTCTGTTATAGCCACAGAGAACAGACTAAGACATCATCCATCTCACATTCCCTGGATGATGAGGCCAGGTTGCAGCCTCCCTTCTTACTCCTTGACCAGACATATATCTGCTTATTCAACCACACACCAATGAGAACCCTGGGAAAAAAAGCCAGCCACCATTCTAGACCACCCTCTTCCTTTCCTCTCTCCTTCCTTTGGCCTCTCCTTCTGAGTGGGCCAAGGCACCTGCGTGTTTTCAGTGGTCTAGAGGGAGCCGGTGAAGAGCACACACTTTATCCTCACCACTGTCTGTGGCAGCTGAAGACCACATGTGCAGCTTCCTTTGAAAGGATCATGTGTTGGATCATGTCTCAGCCTTTTCTGTCCTAAAGCCTTTCTGGAAAGCCCCCGAACTCATTGTATTAAAGGGTAATTTAAAGATAAGGTTTCTTTCCGGGCCATCTCCTACCTATGATGACCTTTCATGCTTGTAGCACCTTCAGTGTTCTCTGCTCCTCTTCTTTGAGTTGGTCCTTCTTGGGCCCCACTCTCCCATGTGGCACCCACAAATTCTCCTGAGGGGATCCAGGACTAAATTCCAGGGGGGCCCTCCTCTGAGCCCATCTGAAACATTAGACTGTTGTAGTAAGTCACATGGCTGAGACCTTTTCCAACATCTCCCTTCTTCCTTTTGCTTTTCCACATGCACTGCTCAGTCCAAGTGTTTATGGTGGAGCCTGTTTGGAGGTAGCAGGGAGACAGTCTCCATTCTCAAGAAATATCCAGTATGGTGCTCTTTAAAGGAGGGAAGAAAAGAGAGGGGATAAAATTTAATTGATGGTAATTGTGTGCCAGGTACTCCATCACAGTCTCTCAACCCTTCATAGTGGCTCATAGCCAGGGTGTGCATTCCCTTAAGCAAGGCCTCCCCACGTTCCACCTCCAAGGAGCCAGAGGCCGTGTATGGGGGGCTTTGAAGTCAGGCGGCTGTAAATCAACCTTAAGTACATTGGGAAAGTTATATAACCTCTTGGGGCCTCAGTTCCTTCATGTGTAAAATGGACCTAAAACTTCCTAACATAGAATTGCACTAGGGCCAGGACTGGCAGGTAAAATATAGAAGACACGTGGTATAAAAGCTATGTGAGAAGCTGCACACTGTGGCACACGCCTATAATCCCAGCAACTTGGGAGGCTGAGCCAGGAGGATCTCAAGTTTGAGGCCAGAGGCAGCTTGTATAACATAGTGAGACTCTGTCTCAAAAAGCAAAAAATGGGCTGGCGTACAGCTCAGTTGTAGAGTACTTGCAAAGAATGTGCAAGGCCCTGGGGTATACTTACATTAAAATATTCTTCATTTCTTCTCTGAAGTTCACATCTGTGTCCTATATTATTATTATCTTGTTTTTATTTTATTTGTGCTAAATCTTGAAGTTTAGGTGACAAATGAATGTGAAGGTTTGGCACAGAGCCAAATCTAAGGCTAAGAGTCTAAAGCTAAGCCAAATCTCTGTCTAAGAGTCTAGGACAGGCTCAATAAGGCAGCCATAATGGTTTCTGGAAATTTCTGGAAAAGTTCTCCAAAACACTTCAGAAGGAGACAGAGAAGTCCACATTTCAGTTGGAAACATTTGCTGAGCACTCTGTAGGGACAGGGAAGGCAAAATATAAGACAAGTTTTCTGCTCTCAAGTGACTAGAAGATGTGTCACCTTTGACCCTAGGCCTAATACCCTGAAGGGTTTTATAAAATAGGTGCATTCAGAATGTTACAGAGGGCAGAAAAGGCACTTACTCGGCAGGGCCCTGAGGTCTGAGTTGCCTTGACAGGGATTGGGCTTTGCAAATGGGCCTTTCAGACAGACATGGGGCTTGCAGGGGATTGGCGTAAGAAGGATTTGCAGTTCCTCAGGCATGGAGCTTTAGCTCAGCTGGTAAAGTGTTGCTCTGTGCTCTCTGAGGTCCTGGGTTTAATCCCCAGCACCACAAAAATGGGAGAAGGACCTGGTAGCACACTCTTGAAACAATCCCAAAACAATCAGCCATTGAATACCTTATGAATAGCAAAGAAGCACTGACAGAGTGCTAAGCATGGCAGAGTGTCAGGGACTGTTTTCTTCTGCTGTACACAGGGTCACTATGAGTCAGATGGACCCACCTCACAGCACCTAACAACAACAGGACTAGAACTGTGGTTGGCCTGCTCAGTACCCAGGCTGCCATGGCAGGAGAGGGGACCCTGTGGGATGCTGGGCAGGAGCACCTAACACCTGCAGCAGCAGTCAGTGTGGGCTCCATCTTTCATATTCGGTGGGATCTCTAATTATAGTTTTTTCAAAATCAATGAGAATATCACCCATGATGACATATGATTTTCATTACATATTAATTAAAATTCCTGCTTTTTTCTTTTGCCTTCTTTGTACTGTTCTATAAAATATGTATGATGAATATGGAAGCAAAAGTGATTTCAGAGTTGCAGAATGGATATAGCAAATGACTATTATGCTGTATCCCACCATCCTTTATAAATTTTAAAAAATTGTGTTTTTTCTTTTCCAGTTCTAACTCAGGTGAACTTGTAACTAGAATGCCTTCTCCTCTGGAGTTTGATGGACTCCAGGTGGGGTCTTCCAGCAAGTGCACTGCTCTGGGAGTCCCAGGCAGAAGGTTGCTCTGCTCTGTATAGAGGCCCCAGGTGGAGGATGGAGAATCTCTACTTTAAGGCCTTGCTCAGCAGGCTTTGTCCTGTGTGAAGAGGCAGCACAGAGGCCGGGAAGCAGCTGCCTGGGCACCCTCTCTTTCTGCTGGCAGCCTTGGCCTTAGCCTGCTGTCTGCTCCCTAGCTCTCTTGCTCCTGTCCGCTGGACACAGGCCACAGCGTTGCTCTGTGCTCCATTATCTGAAACTCTTGGATCATTTGACTCAGCCTGTCTCTGGGCCCCAGAAGCCTGCTTGAGTGGAGAGGTTCATTACCCATAATATACTCCTTGCATGGGGGCGGAAGGGGCAGTAGGCAGGGGGTATATTGGCAATGAAAACAGCAGGCATTCTGAGGGAAACCTTGAATATTCATAATATATTAATAAGTGGACAAAGAAGTTTATAAAATTGTGCAAATATACGTAACCAGGTGCATATATAGATGATCCCCATGAGCTCTCTGTACCCAGGGATTCCACACCTTCAGATTCAACCAGCCACAAATCAATAAAAGCTTTTAAAAATTGCATCTATATTGAACATGTGCAGTCATTATTCTCTAAATAACACAGTGTAACAACTATTTTCATAGCATTTACATTGTATTAGATAGCATACATTATCTAGAAATTATTATTATTATCATTATTATTATTTTTTTTTTGGCGGTACTGGGGGTTGAGCCCAGGGCCTCGCACTTGCATGCTCTGCAAGTGCTGGACCACTGAGATGCATCCCCAGCCCATTTTTTTACTTTTTGAGACAGGGTCTCGCTAAGTTACGCAGACTGCCTCTGGTCTCAACTTGCAATCCTCCTGCTTCTGCCTCCCAAGCCGCTAGGATTACAGGCGGGTGCCACCACGCCCGGCTTCTAGAAATTATTTAAATTATACAGGAGGATGTGTATAGGTTCTATGCAAATAGTAAATCAATTTCTATAAGGACCTTGAGTATCTGCAGATTTTGGCATCTGTGGTAGCAGGGGGGCTCCTGGAACCAATTGCCTACAGGTGCCAAGGGACCACTGTATGTATATAGATGTGTATATATACATATATGTACATATATGTATATATGTGTGTGTGATTTTATATATAAAATACCTGTGCATGATCCTGTATATACATACACACATACACAAATATAGGATGGATAGATGAGTGAAATATATGCATTTGAATGCATACAGAACAAAATAATGTATATTCTCAAATGTAGTCTGCACCCTTTCGACAGTTTTAGGGCACTAAAACATCAGATGCAGTTTAGAATAGCATGCAGATTAGATTTGTGGTTGAGAACTGGTTTGGGGAAAATTATAGAACATGTCATAAAAATGATATAAAGCAATAATTTATTATTCTATTTGTTATTATTCTGCAAGTGTACTACCCTGGCATCCAATCCCATCTGATCTTGGAAGTTAAGCAGAGTCGGCCTGGTTAGTCCTTAGATGGGAGGCCACCTGGGAATACTAGGTGCTGCAAGCTGGGGAGAAGGACCTGGCAGCCCACTCCGGAAACAATCAGCTATCAAAAACTCTATGAATAGCAGAGAAGCACTGATAATCATCCTGCCAGGCATGGCACAGTGTCAGAGAGTGTTTCATTCTGTTGTACATAGGGTCACTATGAGTCAGACCCAACCAGATAGCACGTACCAACAATTTATTATTATTATCATAATAATTATTATTATCATTTACCTATTATTCATCACACTCATTATCATCACTTATAACTGAAACATTATCAGGGCCTTCTATCACTTCACCATTATATTTATTATAGACAGTAGTGTTGGAAGGAAAGGAGTGGATTAGAACTGTGAACTAAGTTCTTTCCTTTTACAGAATCACCAACACCTGAATGTGGATTGGATTTGGGTGTGGATTTGATTTGAGAATATTTGGGTATCTAGAGAGATGCTGGAAAGGCAGAAAAATACAGATATAAATACCAATGATTAGATTCTGGATGACTTTAATTTCCCCCTTTATTTAGCTGTATTTTCTCACTTTTCTGAAAATAATATGCATCATGCATCAAAAAATAAAGAAAAAGCAAATGGTTTTCTATGGTACCTCGTAAAACCCAAATGCTGCTCTTGTGAATACAATTTTACATGTGAATCCATGGTGGAGGGGGGGTAGGAGAGCCAAAAGAGGCTGGGGTGGTGTTTGGCTTGTGCTTGTCAGGGCTGTCTCTGTGATAAAGACCCTTTCTCCAGTCCTCTCTCCTCTCCCTCTCTCTCTCTTCAGATTTTCAAGACTTTCAAGGACACTGGAGCAGGATTCAGTAGCTGGGAGACCAATGGCCTCCTCCAAGCAGGGCTCTTCCTAAAAGCCAAACCCCAGGCCCACAGGGCAGGGGAGGGAGGTGCGAGCTGGGCGTAGCTCTCCCATGCCCCTCATATTCTGAGCAGGAGGGCTCTGGGACTTTGTAATAAACCAGAGGTGACCCCAGAGCCAGAGCAAACAGGGCTGACCACCCACCTAGCCTGGGACCCAGAAGTTTCTTGTGGAATAGAAAATATGGCCAATCCATGTCACTACTGGAAGGCCAAGAGAAAGCTGGGTCAGGGGCACATGCTGCCTGGGACCTTCCTGAGACACAGGGGCTGACAGGCCAAGCAGTGGAAGGAGTGACTCCTAAGTGGCAGGGAAGAGTTGGACGGCCAGGTCTTGGCAAGTCTTTCCCAGGGGGTGCTGGGCCTTCCAGCAAGGATAATGCTCACAGCAGGAAGCAGGCAGGAGCCCACCCCACAATTGGATGCATGACTGTCCCTGGAGCCTGGCTGTGCCCACAGGGCCATCCCAGCCTTGCCCTAAGATGGCTAAGCATTCCGGCCTGCATTGCTCCTGGGAGCGCTATCCCCTCTGCCTGAGGGAGAGAGCCTCCCTTCCCATCCTCCAACGAGGGGCCGAGGGCTGGCACCACACTGGAGACCAGATCCTCAGCCCACAACACAGGGGGTGGGGACAGCCTTGAGAGGTAAGAGGAGGGCCTAAGGTTGGAACCAAGAGGCAGGCTGGAACCCAGATCTTGTCGACCAAGGCCCAAGCTTCACCCAAGCACAGACCAGAGCAGAACACAGAGCTGATCTGTTTCAGGATGGACACAGATTCCTGCTTGTTAGAGCCACCCTGGCTGAGACTGGCACACTGGAGCTGCCTCATGATGCATTCAGCATGGATTGTCTCAGCCCAGGTTCCCAGAGGCCAACGTTGAAATCGAAGCAGGAACAATAGGAACAGTCCAGGCTCGATTCCAGCCCGATTCCAGCCCGAATACCTGGGCTTAACTCCCATATTTGTGCTGACTCTTTTGTCTTTCGATATGGGCCTTTGGCCTTATTGACGGGGGTGTCTCGTTTGGTCACATGGGCTTTGGTGTCCACCAGAGCCTTTTGGGCCCTAGCCTCCTCCTTGGAAAAAGGGAAAAGTTGTGGCAGCTCTCCCATGGGGTGAGATTAAATGAGCAAATGTATGGAATGCTCAGCTGTTAATATTAGTAGTAGAATTACCTGCAGTGGCTGGGACCCAATCACTTCACCTCAGTAAATCCCACTTCCTCATCTGTGACAGAAGGAAATAAAATACCTGCTCCACATGATTGCTGGGAGGCTCAGAGGGAAAGTCCTGTGTGCTGTAAATGATTATATCTGCAGTTACAACCAATTAAACTCTTCTCCCTGCTCTTAGTGGCTTGACTGAGCACTTACTGTTTTCCAAAGCTGGGCATTATTGGGTTTTGTTGGCGTGTGTGTGTGTGTTACAGAGGCGTATTTCTAAAGGAAAACTCTGGACAATCGTGTCCAAGAATGCCATCTCCTCTCTCTCCCAGCTGCCCTGAGTTGATCTCCTTCTCATGGGCCACGCAGACCATTGTGGCCAATGGAGAATGCAGAGAAATACTTTGGGGATGATTTGTGTGCTTGGCTGTTTTTAGCCCACCTGGTGCCTTTGTGAGAATGGAAAGGGAGCTCCTTTTTCTGGGACACCCACTGTGGAACATGAGCATGGGGGGAACTGGATTTCCACCTTGCTCAGCATCCTCCTGGGCACGGAGCCCCATATGCACACGCCCTGTGTTCAGGCTACGCAAGCCCCTTGTGCAGGCTGGAGGCATTGCAAGGGGGTGTGAGTCAAGTTGCTTGGGGGTGAGGCAGCAGGAAGGGTGGCAATGGTGGCCAGCTGGAGCGCCAGGGCTGGCAGTCACATGAACAGCTCAGTGACACTGCCAGATGCAGGCCCAGGAGGGCCAGGCGTTCCATTTATCTACAGAATCTAGATAGCTATGGGAAGATTTTCCTGCTTTTCAAAATCACCGTGAAGGTCAGAAAAACACATCTGTGGTGGGGGAGACCATGGTGCTCCATGCAGGGCCCTCAGACCAGAAAGTGGGGATGCTCCACTCTCCTCCCTGCATCCCTGCTCCCCTCCCTCCTGCATTCTCCTTGGCTACTTTTTCTGGCTCAAGCACCAGGCCTGACACCTGCATTTCTCTCTCCCTGCCTCAGCTCTCTCTGCTCATGAGGTCCCCTCCACTGCCACCTCAACTCCCCAAAAACTGGCCTCAGCACTAAGCCGTCTTTCCTGCAGGTACTTTCAACCCCACCCCACGTTCCACGGCTCCCTGCTGAAAGTGGCTTCTAAAAGCCACAAGATGCTGCATGGCATCAGGTACTGAAGCTGTGTCTCCAGGGACAGCTCCAGGTTCCCCACCTGCTGCCTGCCACCGCCTCCCACTATGCCCCAGCTCCTGCGCCTGCCAGCTTTGTGTTCTGAGCAAAGCCTTCCCATCCCAAGTCGCAGCTCATCACCTGCGACTCTCTCCTCTCCATGTAGATCAACCCCTCCAAACTCAGCAGGCGTGTCAGGCCTTCCCTTGAATTTCCCCCAAGCGCTCTGGCTGATCTTTCCCCAATCCCTGCTGTGATGAAGAGGGTTTGACGCCAACAATTTCTGGCACTGGGCAATTGTTACTTCTTCTGGGCCACATCCTTCACATCCTTTACCAACCCAAGTTTGCTGGGTGCAGCGGACGGTTTTGCATCCTTTGTGGCACTAGTTGCCCTGTATACGGCCGGTGGTCACCAAGGGCTTAATTATCAACTGGACTTTCTGCCATTTTTCCTTTTAAATCTCCCTAGTGCCTGGACTAGCCCAGAGGCTGCGTGTGGTCCTGTGTCCTGCTTTGTTTGTGAGGGTACAAGCTCCTGTTCAGGAAAGGACCTTTCCCAAAGCAAGTTGACCCACCTGCCAGACCACACTGCGCACCCTACCTAGCTCGCACAGCAGTCAAATCAAGGCTGGCAGCTGCTACCTGGGGGTCAGGTGGGGCAGCCAAAGCCAACATCCCAGGGGAGCCACACAGGCAAGTGGAGCCCCCAAGTATTTCCATGCCCAGGCCATGCTTTGGGACCTCTCTTCTCCGGCCTCAGCCCTCCCTGTTCCCCTCTCAGTTTTTTCTTTCCCAGGACCAAGCAGGGGAGTAGAGAAATTAGCTCTCACTTCCTAATGGTTCCTAATGGTTCTATACAAGACAGGACTGGTACCCAGTACCGCTGTGCAGAAAATTCATATCTTAAGGTTTTAAAAGGTATTATTGGAATGGAAAGATTCTCTGGTCAAATAAGTTTCAAAAACACTCAATTGAACAGAAGTCCATCAGGTTTCTCTGCTGCAGGACTTCTCAGAGCCTTTGATGTGCTGCTGCTCTCCAAGTCAGGGGCAGTTCACACAGCATTTTTCAGCCTCTGGAAACTGTGCAATCCTTTAGTTGAGGAGGTAGATGGTGAGGATTGCACCTGGGGAGATGTGGCTCTGCAGGACACAGCCTGGACCCAGCCCTGGGCCTGTCCATGATGCTGCTTCCTCTTGGAACCAGGCCTTCTTCCCCTTCCCCTCCAGCCTGGCTGGCTTCACTGTATTGTATTCCCATATGTGTCTTGTCTGGGTTGATACAACTCTAGCCACTAACTTCCGGCATATTTGAAAGCCTGTGTGTCCTGAGATTACCTTCTGTCATTGGCAGCCATCACTGTGAATTCAGGAATGAAAAATACAAAGGCCAATGGCAAGGTTGGCATGGGTGACCACACATGTGCCTCTGCCCCGTGTGTCTGCTATGCCTGGGGACCTCAGGGATCTAAGAATCCGGTTGCTCTAAGTTCCCACCAGCAGACATTGAGAACAGAACAAAACCCTATTTCATAATGGCTCCTAGAAGTCTGACATGGGTGGACCTTACACTGCTACCCCGTGATTTTAACTACTATTTTCTTTGATTCTAAGATGTCATCAATTGTAAGACATACCATTGTTTTAAGAACAGCTTGCACGGGGTGCAAAAAAGAAAGAAAAAAGAAATACCACGTGGAGTGTACCAACTAATTGTACGACACATCCTGATTTTCAGAATAATTAAAATGTGAACAATTGTGTGCCTTGGGGATTGAGAAAATAGACTATTTCTACAGGTCAGGGTTGGCTTCCTTTCTCTTTACTATGGAGGAAGCTGAGGAGGAGGGTCCAGGCGACAAGGCGGGAGAAGGGGGTTCTGGGTATGTGTTTGATCTCAAAAAAATAGTCATTGACCTATCACATGGTCAGGCACTGTGCAGAGTTAGGAGGTGCTGGAGCAAAGCATTCCCTGCCTTCATCCTCTAGTGTGTGACTGCCAAGTCTTATCCAATGGCAAAGTGTCCCCTACACCTTCCCAGAGGCAAGGTGGTAGCTGTGCCTGGGTTTTGCATCTCTCAGAAACAAGGTAGGACTGTCCAGGCTTTTGCAGGACCAGTAATGTAAAGCACAGCACTTCTCTTCTTTCTGCAATAGCATATAAAGTGCCACTGATTCATAAAGATAAAGACAGACATGTAGTGCATTTTGGAATGTCTGGACTGACCATGACCCTCCACAGCTCCAAGTCATAAGGGGCTCATCTCTTCTCTACCCAAGGAATCCCATCCTCTGCACCTGTGCCCCAAATTCTGTCACACTACACAAGTGGTAGGCGGGTCTTTGAGTACATCCTGTTGGCCCAAGGCAGTAAAGATCACAATAGAGGAATGTCCAAAGGGAACAGGAGGGACTGGCTGGAGTTATGCTGCTGAGTGCCGGGAGGTAGGGATCTCCAGGGATGTGGGAATCTACAGTGAGGGGGGAGCTGGTTCATGGAAAACAGGTGCAACTGCAGAGCAAGAGATTTCAGAGAGAGGAAACAGAGCTGGAGGCAAATTAGGGGGCCATGAGAAGGTGGCTGCTGGGGTCTGTGGGCTGAGAAAGGTGTGGTGGGAGGTGAGTGGTGGAGGATTGGAGGTGTTGTGTTATATCGTGTTAATCTGTGTCACTTTCTTACATGTGATTTTTATACTTTATCTTCAACCAACTGGCCAAAGATTCTTTAAGCCTGCAATGGAAGTTTCCAAGTGTTGAAGCCTTGCTGAGAATACTCTTCGGTATACCACAGATCATGGATCATGCTCTCAAAGGAACTCCCACATGAATGAGTGTAGAAACAGATGCCCTCTATTCAGCCTTCAGATGAGACTGCAGCCCCCAGTCCCTAGCTTGACTCAGCCTCCCCAGAGCACTGGAACTGCAGAGACCCAGCTAGGCAGTGTCCACATCCCCGACCCACAGAGAGTGCGAGATGATCAGTGCTGCTTGTTTTAGAGTAATTTGTTACACAGCAAAAACTAACTAATACAGTTTCTTAGAATGACAAGAGGCTAGGTGAGGAATTAAGATGGGGAAATTCTGGTAAAGAGGAGGAAGTGCAGAAGTTACGAATGAACCTCTAACATCAGAGGGTCGAGAGAAGGGTTTTTAGACTTATGCAGTGTTAGAGCAGAGAAACTGAAGGCCAGAGAAACTAAATGCGCTGTGGAGTCATGTGGCTGCACTAACCACACAGAACAACCCCAGGTTGAGCTGCTCTGCTTCCTCTGAGGCTGCCTGGTCATGCCCCAGCCAGCAACCCTTCAAACCCCGAGGGGGCACAGCCTTTCCAAGGACCCTTCTCAATGAGACTGCCTCTTGCCCCAGTTAGATGAGAATCACAGCCAGTGATATTTAGGTATTTGTGGATTTGTTTATCTTAATCCCCCAAACACTGTTTTCTTTCTTTCTTTTAGCCAATATGTCCCCAGAGAAGGCCATCAGGAAGGGACCGGAAGGGACACAGCAGTGAGCTGTCAAGAAGGCCTCCCCAGGGGCAAGGCATGGTCTCAGCTGTCCCTGCTGATATTTGTGAGTGTGGCACATGTTGGAGCAGAGCCCCAGGGATCTGGAACACAGACATGGTCATTATCATTTTACAGATGAGGAAACAGAGGCTCGGAGAAGCTAAAAAGTAATCTTGAAATTTCTAAGTACAAAGGGATGACACGTCAATTTAAACTAATTATTCCTGGTTTACAACTTGTACATGTTCTTGATCCTTACAATCTTAATTGCGTGTATTGCTCCCATACCTGCCCTCAGTCTGTCTGTCCTAGTGACTCAAACCACAGAAAGACCAGGTAACACATCCTCAGTCTTCCCGATGAATATCAGGCAGGGGATTTTGTCCTGTCTCTAATTTGGTTTAGCCACCACCTAGTGACAGAAGGTAAGTCCAGTGATCCTTTGGTGTCTCTGGGGAATCGGTTCCAGGACACCTGGAAGACATTGACTTCCACAGATACTCAAGTCTCTTATGTAAAATGGCGAGTGAAAGGGCTCAGTACTTTTATGTGTGTACTTTAGATCATCTGGAGGTTACTGACAAGACCTAATCCAATGTGAACCTAGTGTGCATCGTTGTTATACTATATTGTTTAGGAGATAATGGGAGAGAAAAAAGGCTACCTAGTGTGTATCGTTGTTATACTGTATTGTTTAGGAGATAATGGGAGAGAAAAAAGGCTGTATGTATTCAGAAACACATGCAGTTATGTGTTGGGTTGTTGTTTTGATTTTTTTGTTGTTGTTGATGATGTTGTTGTTTGGCTCAGCCTCGGTTTGTTTTGGTTGGTGTGGTTTTGGTTTGTGCTAAGGATCAGCCCCAGGGCCTTGTGTATGACAGGCAAAGGCTCTACCATCCAGCTATATCTCCAGCCCTGTTTTGAGACAAGGTCTTGCTGGCCTTGAACTCTGGGTCCTTCTTCTTCTGCCTCCTGAGTGCTGGGATTACAGGCATGTGCCACCATGCCTGGCTACATTTTTAAAAAACATTTCCAATCTGTGGTTGGTTGAATCCTCAGATGTGGAATCGGCCCATAGAGAGGGCTGAGAGTACATGCATCAGAGTAGGGCTGTGGCACTTCTCCAGATGGTGAAGAACAATGACCTGACTAACTCTTAGACAACGTGGGAACCAGTGTGTCAGGTTTTGTGAAAATGCAGAAGGTTTGAAGGGCATTATGAATGAATGGATGAGTGAGTGAAATAAATGAATACACAAACGTTTGTGTGTATATATTTTAAACCAGAGAACAAATCGCCTTACTAGAATGCAAAGAAAACTGCAAATAAATTCCCAAAGCAGACAACAGATTGTGGATTCTCTGACCACAGTCGAATAAAGCTTGGATCAGCTACAGAAAAGATGGCCAAATAAAACCAAAATTTGATATGGTTCCTGGCTAAATGCAAAGTTTTCACAAAGCGATCAGGCCTTGGTGAACAAAGACTGAATTTACAGAGACTTGGGCAAAAAAGAGAGGCTACCCCCTTGGACCCTGTTCTTTTAAATCTCTGTTATTAGAGCCAAGACAAGTCCTCTCAGCGCCTCCACTGGGGAGGATACTGAATTCCTATTTTCTCATTTTCCTAGCTTGCTCACTTTCCAACTAGACACTTTGGAGACTTAACAAAAGGGCATTTCTACAATTCGAGTTCTATTATCATGCAAATGCAAGGTTCCAGTCAAATACTTGGTCCCAGAATCCTCCTATTTAACATGACTAGTTCACTTCTGCTATGCAGTGTGAAAAGAAAGCCTTTGGATGAAAATCTGGCTTTGCACTTTGCCGTGTGATTAGGATTAAAAAATGTTACCTCTCTGAGCCTCAGCTTGCATTAGAGGACCAGAGAGAGGCAGGGTTTACACGAGAGAAGTGTGCAAACCTCTAAATCACGCTGGAGCTCAGCTCATGTTCAGAGAAGCCACCAAGGACCTCCCCAGATGTCCTAGCAGAAACCCCAATGAAAGAAAATTCCAGGGAGTTTTCCCTGAACCTAGAGCTTTGGGACATTTCTCTAAAGTGAACATGGGCAAAGAGAGCACCTATCTGCCTGCACCCTCCAACCCCTGCTTTATTCCTGGCCTCTGTTTCACCAATAGCCAGAGGCTGCCGGTCCCTGTACAGGAACCTGGCACTTTCAATATTACTGTGCCATTACCTCCATGTACATTGAGTTCTACCTGTTGTTGTTGTTGTTAGGTGCCGTCAAGTCGGTATCCGACTCATAGCGACCCTCATAGGGTTTTCAATGGCTGACTGTTTCAGGATTGCCTTG